>QLOD02000024.1:28008809-28023366 GCA_003260245.2 Sideroxylon spinosum | reverse complement strand
TAGGGAGGACACTGCTGATGTTAGTCGTCGGGACTAGAGAATCATGACCGTTCATTTGAGACACACGCAGATCAGCGGTCACGATTGGTCAGCCGTGACCGACCCTAGCAAGCATTCATCTTCGTGTGTTGATTTGACTTTAGAAGCTGTCTGCCTGGACTGACATAGATTTGCAGTACATCACATGAGAAATTAACACTTTGCACAGAGGGATGAAAGTTCACTGATGCCTCGAGCTGACCAACTCGATATCAAATATTAGGGTCCCTAATGTCGAGCCTTCTCCGTTGGAAAGGCGTGTTGGATTGAATATCGTAGTGAAGAGTCTTTGTCTGTCAAAGAACTGTAAAAAGTACGGAAAGCCATCCAAAAAAGAATACATATGTATTAAGGTGAGATCTCATGTATACAAAGGCCAAATAATCCCAGCTACTAGTAATTTTAATTTTGTATGTACTCTACTGGGTTGCAATGATTGTGACCATATTGGTGTTAACAACATATTCAATGCTATTTACATCTTCACAGAGGCAACTAACTCAAGTGATGTGCACTATATAACTAATACACTTTCTATCTACTCCAACTGCTCTCTCTCTCTCTCTCTCTCTCTCTCTCTCTAACCAACAGTCAACATCTCCTTTTGTTACCCACGAATTGTAATTCATTGATGTAGCTATTGATCCCTCCTTTTTTTTTTCTTTTTTAAGCATGGTCAAATCGTTTTAGACTCTTCAACGCTCTGCTTATCCATAATTTGTGCAACTTAAATCATTCAGTGTGCTATCACATTGAGAAGACAACTTACCACATTATTCATCTGGGTCTACAAGAAGCAATAAACATCCTTTCCTAAATGATTCTATATCCTCATTTTTCACATAAATTAGCTCTAACTCTAGTTCCAAGAATAAATTAGAGCAGCCAAAAAAAAAGAAGAAGAAGAAGCTACATATACATTACATTGGTGGTGCTTACATTAGGTGGTATGGGTTCTTGATATGTATTCTGATATCCTTGTGATGGTGGGATAATGACTCGACGTATACCACCTACTTTCATTGATCTTACTGCTGCTTCAATCCCTGATATGACCTGCAAACATAAAGGACTCGAGCATCGACCAAGATAGCGGCATCCAAGATCAACTCTCTTTGGTCCAAATTTAATTTTTACTGGATTTTCAAGAGGCTTTCTCAGTCCCCAAACCACATGGAGACTAATCAATTCAAATAACGTCAAAATTGAAATATTCAAGCGCATCATGAAGTCCAAAAAAAATAAAAAAAAAATACTAATTGGTGATTGACTGGGAATCATAGCTCTGTGAATATCATTCAATAACGAAAGTGAAGGAGCATTTTTCAATGACCAACTCAAAATCATACCTCTAACCATTTATGGAGGCATTTAATGTCTGGTTCAACATTCTTCTCTATTATTAACAGCCACTTCTAGAACCAAAAAACTTCATGTTATGAGTATCTGATAAGTTTTGGTCTATCACTTCATCTAACGTTTTCCTTATCTCAAGCATTGGAGAAGCTGTAAAAAGATAAGAAAATAAAAATAAAAGATTGAGGTCCTAACCACAACAAATATGTTCGGCTTACAAATAGCCATACGAAAAGTCCTAACTCAAACAGGAAACTAATAGTGGTATCTCCGTACTCACCTCAGTAAGATATTCAACTCCCTTGAAGAAGCAACAAACTGTTTAAATGAGTTAAGGTATAATCTGACTGACAAACTAAACAAAGCTGTCTTTGGTTGTTCAATAGCAACTATAAATCTCCTCACTGAATAGCATATCAGTAATTTTTAATTGCTCATTCCTATCGCATGACACATGCATCACATCTTTAAGTCAAGAATGCTCTTCTTGTGTGTGTATTCAACTTTTAAGAAAAAAAAAAAAAACTTTAATGGCAAGGATCAAAATTTTAATTTTACCTAGAATTGATGGCATAGACAGGTATAAAAGCACCAAAAATAGCAGAGAAATTGTTCTGATCCCAAATTAAATGAACCCATTTTCTTAGATTGGCTCCATTCAAAACTATATTCTCCACTAAATCCAAATTTAATTATTATTATTATTATTAAGTAAAGTACATATTTAAATACAAGGAACCAAGAAACCCCGAGCAAGAACAAAAATGAATTGAAAATGCATAAGCATTTCGTGGCCAACAACAGTTAAATTGTGAATGGAAGATGGGGAATAAAAATAAATAAAAAATCAACTAAACCAAAATACAAAAATGAGCTAGTGAATAAAAGAGAAAGATTCGATGACAGTCAATTGGACTTTACCTTGCCTGATCCAAGGATGAATGTGAATGGAATTGGTTCACCAGTTTCATCTTTGTGATCATACGTGGAATCAAAGCGCCATCCTTGTTTTGCAGCCAATCTTCCATAGTAATGAATTGCCACCTTCACAATTTAGGCATTGAGAGAGTAGATATCTCATTTTCTTTCCTCCATACTAATTTCAATAAAGGCAATAAGGGGGACGGAATAGAAAATAGAAACCTGGTCGCCATCGATAGGGACGTCGCCGTCACCAATTCGAAGATCCAAAGCATTGACTCCGCCTGAGTTCTGGAGCTCGAAGAAGTCAGGAACGATGGGTTTTGACCAACAAGTGGAGTTGGGAAAGAAGATTAAGCCAGTGGAGATTGCAGAGAGAGAGATCGCTCGTCTCGTTGTTGGTGAAAGTGATGATTTTGGAGTGGTAGAAGAACGACAACTCGAAGAGATTGCGAATGGGGCTGGAAGTTCGGGACCCGTGGATTGAAGGGTTTGAATCGGATAGCGATGAACAGAGAGGAGGACAAGAGAGGAGATTGAAGAAGATGATGATGATGAGCAGTACTGGCCCTGGCCCTTCATTTCTGGGTAGCGTTTGTAAAATGATGGTCCCCTAATTATATAATTAATTCCATTTACCCAACTAAAAAGTTTAACCCCCCGCCAACGAGGTGGATAAGGCGCCGTCTGTGGGAATCGAACCCACGACCACGTGGTTAAAAGCCACGCGCTCTACCGGCTGAGCTAAGACGGCTTCTGTTCTACTAAGGGTAACCAATACAGAGAAACTGCCTGGAAAGCAAATCGAGATTGATATTACTCTCGAGCCGAACTATAAAAATAAAAAATATATATATTAAAAAAAAAAAAACCAAAATTTATGACTTAACGATTAAAAATTATTTTTTCTTTTTGAAATCATTTTATATTTTTAAATTCTTATTTTAATTGACTCTACTACTATATATCTCATAAAAATGTTTGGATAAATCAAAACTGTTAATTTAAATTTTGTCCAATTATGATTTTAGAAAATTAAAATTTCTAAATTAAAGTATTATAACTTGTGTTTTTTTTATGATGCTTATAAAAAATGGGGGGAGAGAAAGAGAGAGAGAGACTAAAACACATGTAGTAGTTGTTAGGGTTTAAAGTTTTGAAAAAAAAAATGAAACCTTATGAGTTATCATAATTTTTTTGATTTGAACATTTTTTCTAAAATTTCAATTATATAAAAAATTTTGATAGTAATTTTATTCAAAATACTGTAAATTATTACTAATATTACTATATTTGTTAAGAGTTTGTCAATTTAATCTCTAGTTTATAATTAATTGACACTTTTACATCACGTCAATGTTAAATTTTAAATTTCTTTAAATTTTTTCAAATTTCAAAACCCCCCTTAATAGTATAAAATTATATTTATTAAATATATATATATATGAAATTAAAATTAGCCCATTGTATTTACTTTCTAATAATATAATTAGAACCTCCGTTCAAAATATTACATTTAAACAAACAATATTTAATACACAATAGTTTTTTTTTATTAGTTTTGCAAAATAATAGAAGGAAACCTCGAGTTCGGTATTAATCATTTGTGGGTGCTAAAGGCCACAAATCCAGGGGGCAATCAAGGGAACAACAAACGGATTGCTCTCGTGATGTGCAATGCCAAAATGGGACCCAATTTGGCTATTCAAAACTCCACCAAAGGAACTTTGAAAACAAAGGTCGCCCAATGATGCGCCACATTAACACCAAAAATATTTGTGTCTTCCTAAAATCATAGATAAGGCCATAAAAGGAGTATTGCTAATGCTCCTGAGCAATGAAATTACAGAAGTATTCCAACTCCCAAAAAGAAAAGAAAAGCGAACAAAGACGGGAGGGAAAGCAGTAACACAAGAATCAAGCAGATACGCCACTCCAGCTTTCAATTCTGACTGCTGTAAACTGGATTCACCTTGCAATAGTAGCTCTTGCACTCATAGATGAATGGTAAGTGGTGCTTCTTTGTTTTCTGTAAGAAGTATAAACATCATCATATTGACTTGCCTCATTCGGATTAGCCGTAGCCCCGAGTCCCAGCCGTCCCGAGCTACTTGAACCAGGCTTCCGTTCTATGCTTCCATCCGGATAAGTACCCGTCTCTGGGTCTGCCTGTAGGTTAGGGGGAGGAGGGATGCACGCTCCTCCCTTTCGAACAGGAGACTCTCTCTTGTATTCGTATTCATCATCTTCTTCTTTTGAATCAGATCCCTTCATGGGTCCTTCAGATGGATTAACCTCTCCAATCTCTTTGAAGAACTTTGAAACTCTGTCGAGAATTTCTGATGGAGATACATTGGAAGGTGGTATAACAGTTGGAATATCCAGAGGGCTCATAGGGGAGTAAGGGACCCCGCTGCCGATTTGCATCTTTCTGACCATTCCAGGAATAAGACCAGGTGGAAATAAAGGGTATGGGGGCAGTTTTTCACCAGCATTAGCAGTTGATGCTGGCAAAAGATGGGGAGCAGGTGGTTGAATTGCTGGTTGAACAGAAGATGGTATTGCCATGGATCCAGCAAATGAACCAGTAGCGACCGAACTGGGAAGAAAGGGTTGTGACGAGAGGGATGACGGCATGGCTGGTAAAGAAGGAATTTGTTTATCAGGATGCTCTCTATCAAGCAAAGTTGGCATCAAACCTTGCTTATCAGGCTGCCAATGCAGAGCATTATGATTTGATGCCTGTTGCGGCAATCCTGCATGAAAAGAAAAATAATAACTTCAGCATATACAAGCAAAGTTGCAAACTAAGGACAGGGGGGGGAAAAAAAAAACCCCTGTTTTACAAAGCTATAACTACTATGGGGAGCACTATATTCTTAGAATCTGCAAATTTTCATGAGCAGAAAGCAAAATTGTAAAATCAAAAGGCAGCAAAGCGTCCAGCATGTGTGTGAATAGAAGTGGGGAGAGACTGAGACAGAGACTACCTGTACCTGCAGTTGATGGATCAGTTAAACCAGCTGATAGCTCCTTTGAGGGTCCTGGAAACATATTTGCTGGCGATCCACCAATCATCTCGTTCTCAAGTGCACGAATAACATCATGATCATAGACTTCCTTGGAAGCCCAGAACTGTAAGATTTTCTGTAATCGTGACTGATTTTCATCCTTGTTTTGAGGGTTGTGATAAATCCTTGCAAGCATTGAACCTAAAACAGGCTTAAACGCAAGTGCCTCATTATCAAGTTCGTGAGGGTTGATCCTACGTTGTAAGCTGCAAATTTCAAGAATAGCCAAAGGTAAATACGCGCTATAATCACAGCAGACATTGGATAATTAAAAAAAATAAACAATGGTTGAAGACAGAAAAGGCAGAAATATATATATATATAGAGAGAGAGAGAGAGAGAGACCCCTACTGGTGTTTGCATCACAATAGTGACATATAATGGAGCCAAGCTAGATCTTAATTCCCACAAGTATAGCCTCCAAATTAATTAATTTTTCGTTTTTCCCACAAATAAGCCCCAGTGCAGATCATTATCAAATACTCATTTAAAAAACTAGTGAAATATCATTGTATCAATTTGAATTAACTAAAGGAGTTATCACAGCATGCATAGAAGTGCCAACACCATTTTTTTTATACGTAAATAAATATATCAAAAAAGAGGCATCTGAGGGATGTCACCCTTGAACAAAATAACTGAATAAAGGGTGGCCAAGTGCATGAGCGGGTCTAGAGATGGGCAATGTATGTGATGTTACCCAGTAACTACAGACTTTTCGAGTATTGAATACATGACCACCAAATGGCAAAGGAGCAACTATATCATTAAGCCAAGGTTCACCCTTCAAAAAAAAAAAAGAAATCCTGAATACGACCCAATAATCTAAATAAACATAATTCTCAACAAAAGATAAGAAACTATCCAAATCCAATTCCCTTCCCTCCTTCAACCATTACACAATGCTGCCAAAAATAAACTTTTCAAATTGAATAAAGAAAATTCAATATCTTAGAATACTCTTCTACTTCTTTCTCCTCAATTCAACCAAGCTACACAATTCCTCCATTTCTTATTTATTTGTGTGCCCCACAATTCATCAAAAACTTGTTTTCCTTTTTCAAGAATACCCAATGAATGTTGAAGGAAGAAAGCAACGAATCACACAATTTCTTGGCCCTTGGATAATGCAAAGAAATATGGTCAAGTGCACAATGGTTAACTGACTACTCTCCATGAATTTTGCATAAACTAACACCAATTTACAATTAAATTACCCCTCAAGATCAAATTGTTTATTGCAAGAATCATTCCATAAATCTCACACCAAACAAAAAAACACCTTTGGAGGTGCTTCATTTTTCCACATTTTAATCCATGGGAATCCATCCACCTCCCTTCCTACAGAAATTCATAAAACAATTAGCCTAAAATATCCCCTTTTTAAGACATATTTCAGTAAATATCATCCTCTCCTTCAACGACGGATCCAACATGCAAAGGGGGCAAACTAACTCCTTTGGTTTTTTGAAATTTAAGGGCCAGCCCAACTAGAATGAGGCTCTAGCTATAGGACTGGATATGTATGTTTGAGCCTAGTATAGGCCATTTGACCCTGTACGTTGGGGTTTAAAATGTTTACCAAAGAAAGGGAAGAATGAGGAAGTGAGAAATACTTGTTAAAAACGTAAAGCAAATAAAAAAAAAAAAAGAAAGAAAGAAAGAAAGAAAGAAAATGGGGGGAGGAAGCTTTGGAAAATTCTTAGAAGTCTAATGTAATTTTAGCAAAAAATTTGAACATCCTTTCAAGCTCGCCCCTTAAATGTTTTCAAAACTCGTACCAGCCCCTCTTATCCATAATTTTTCAACCTCACCCCTCTCCCAAAATCTAAATCCAGGATCCACCACTGCTTTCCTTCACCGACTTTTGTAAAATAAAGCATGTAAAGAAAACTCCCATAGTTGACAAAACTCTCAATCAAACAAAATTCTACAGAGAATAATGTTCGAACTGAAACCTCCCCCTCCAAATCAAACTAATCCATCACCAAACCTCCCTATTCATTGCCAATTCAAAAATTACCACAACAAGTCATGAAGTCTCCTTCCATCCATCCTACGATGGCTTCAAGATCTCACAAGCTCCCTATTTCCCACTTCAAATGAAATACACTTTGAAAAATCATTCCATTGATTTTGGATTCATTTCCAAAGACTTGAACCATGATTGCCTATATCAGATATAATCCATGAACTTTCCATATTTTTATGAAATTACCTTTCTCCAAAATCTCTCTCTCACAAGTAAATCTCCACAATTACTTCCCTGGAAGAGCCACATTGAAAATTTTTAGTTTGCATATACCAAATTCACACCCCTCCTTTCCAATGAAGAATGCATAGCATTCTAATCAACTAAAGGATATTTGAATTTCTCCTCCAAAACACTCCATGGAAAATATCTTTGTAGCTTCTCTGTCCTCTTAGCAACTGACATTGGTTACAGGAAAAAGTGACATAAAATAAATAGGCAAACCTCACAAAGTACAATTTATAAAAGCGACTTAAGCTCCTTTCGATAAGTATAATGTCTTTGACCCTACAACCCTTCTTTGAAATTTCTATATTGCTTCATCCCACACCCATATCACCGTGAAAGTTGCGCCTATAAAAACTCCCAAATATGTGACAAGCAATGTTGCTCGGACTCGGGTACAAGTGTCAGACTCGGATACATATCCAAGTGTTAGATTCGCCTATGAATTATATTTTAGAGTATAGGGACTTGGTTGAAAAGGTGTCCAGATTTTGGATACGGGTATGGAGATATGACACATAAAACAATATTATATGTATAAGTGTAATTATATACAAGTAAGAAGAAGATAGAAGCATTTTTTTTAGTGTTGCAACAACATTGTATCATAAATCAATAATAATAATTAAAATAAAAATGAATTTGAAAATAAAAATTCATTCGTGAAGCAAATTATAAAAGCTGATTTGGTATTTTTATCTTTGTTATATTATAAAAGGCTAAAAGAGTTTAGAGTTACACATCACCTAAAAGATTTTTTAAACTCAACCTTCATCTATTCTAAAATCAAATGTGTCCGAAAAAATCACTATATCCGACATGGATCCCACACCTGTCAGTGCCATGACATGTCGACACATGTACTTTACCCTAAAATGGAGAGTCTAAGTAACATAGGTGAGAAGTGACCCAATTTTGCATCCCATAACTAAAGCAAGGCTATCTAAGTTATTCACCTCCCCAACCGGAATCAACTCAAAAATTTTAAGGTAACCTTTGGATGAAACAAATTCAAAACAAAACACATCTAAAATGCCCAAATTGTAACGAATCTGCCCCACCAGAAAATAATGGAATAGTCCCCAAAAAGAAGATGAGACACTTCAACCTATCATCATTAGACTCTTCAATACAGCCCCCCATTATACCACAGAACCTTCAATAAAGACCCTTATACTCTCTCCCTACTAATCTACTAAAAGCCTCATCACCATAAGAAAGAGAAGATTAGAAATGAGATCACCTTGTCTCAAATGCCTTGTAGACTTAAAAAAATAAAATAAAAAAAAAACTCTGCACATGTGCCATCAAAACAGTTGAAATAAATCTGAGTCGGTCCTCCATATAAATTAAGAAATCTCGACTAACATATTTAATATCCAATTTACAAACTATCTGTACCCACCACCTCAGTAGCAAACAATTTTGAATTGAGAATTTAATAGCCTTATTTTGAGTTTCAAAAGTAATGGCCCACAAGATTTTCCTAATTCCTACAATTACCGACAATTTGGACCCCCCCAAAAAAAAAAAAATTACCGACAATTAGGATGCTACCACCCCTCCTAATTGGCACATCTACGTAACTCCATTGTATATAGTCAAACCACCTAAATACGATTTTAATACGATTTTCCCTTAATTTATCTTCAATTGGTAATACCCCTAACATCTCACGAATCCAGTCATTCCAAATCATATCCTTTCTCGTTTTACCACTCTTCTCATCTCAGTAATATTTATTTTGTGAACATATTTTTAAGCAACATCCAACTTTATGGTTATTCTCTCCCCTTTAATATTTCCCTTTCATTTTGATTTTCAAAGTTTTGACCATTAATTTCCATCTAATCATCAGACAATTACAAACACCATGCATCTACTCACCAGGTCAAGTCAAACAAACTGATGTTAGCAGGAGAACAGCAGAGAAAGTGGGTAAGAGAAATATGTGCAATCATATGATTAATTAATATAGAGAAATAAGAAGAATCATGAAATAGAGATAAAAACCCCACCTAGTGGGAAAAGGCTTAGTTTGGTTTGGTTTGGTTTATGAAATAGAGGAAAAAGAAAAGAACACAAAGAAACAGACAATGAGGAAGCATAGCTAAAACACACACACACACACACACACAAAAGCAAACAAAATCACAAACAAACAAATATTGAAGAGGCAATAGACAAGACGACACAAAACAGAACAAAATAAAGTTCATTTCAGGATAGAAGAACTCAATTTTACGTTGCACAGGGATTTGGCTAAGCACTGAACGTGTACCTGTCAAATAGAATGTCATTGGCAAGGTATATTATATGCAATTGTCTCTCAGAATCATCCACAACAAACACCCTTTCTCTAAGTGCCTCAGCCAGAGCTGGTGCAAATGGAGACCTCTGCATAAACCAAATTTTAGCACCTTTGATTGACTCTTTGGTACCAGTGAGATTGTTGAGCACATTATTCAGTTCCATTGCAACATCTGAAGGAAGAGGTCCAGCAAGACCTTTGAATGGCCTGGAAGACTGATCATAATCCAGTCGACCATGACCACCAAAAGGCTGAGAATGCAGATGGGGCTGCTGCTGGTCATAAAAAGGTGATGTAAAAGGAGGTTGGTGCATTTGAGATCCACCCAATGGAGGAGCATTTAAAGGTGATGGACTCATCATAGGATTTGGAGGACGCATCATAGGCATAGAAGAGCCAGGAAAAGGTGCGTTGAAGGGGCCACCTGGGGGATGTGTAGATAGCCAGAGCTTGTACCTGTAGTAATTATGCCCCTCGCCACCAAATAGAAAACTATAAGCAGGATTGTCTTGCTGTTTTTCCCGGATCATAGCTTCAAATTCAGGACCATTTTTGGCAGCATATTCAACAAGTTTATCAATTCTCTTCTGGAGTTCAGGATCAGATGGCGGAGCTGCAGGGGGAGGTGAAGAATCATAGGGGCCAAGGAAAGGTGAAGGTACAAGATGAGGAGGCATAAGTGGAGGAAACGCAGGTGGAGGTTGCTGTTGCTGCTGAAGATGAAGAAGTTGAGGAACAGCTGGAGGATGAGGGTGAAGTTGATGCGGTTGTTGCATGTGGCGGGGGAAAGGATACTGGAGAGAAGGATGTGGGGGTAAGAAAGGAGGACCATGCACCGATGGAGGGAACTGCTGCTGTTGTGGATGAAATCCGAACTGTTGCTGCTGTTGAATATTAGCTGACTGCTGCTGCTGCTGAGCAAATGCCATAGCGGCATAATCATGAGCTTGTCGATCCATCAACTTTCCACAAGTATTATCTTTAAAGGATACTACAGCTTTGGGGGGACCTTTGAAACACCTAATGCAATAAATAACAAAATTGACCGTTAACAAAATCAATCAACTACAATTGGAATCAAATGTTTTAAAGAAAATGGGAATAAAATAAGAGTATCCAACGCGTCATTCTGCAGTGCATGATCAACCAAACTGATTAAATTTTACTGCGACCAAAAAAAAAAAAAAAAATCAGGAGTTCTCTTTTCAAAATCATATTGCCTTTTGCTGATCAAAACATCAACTTCACAGAGTTTTAACTATTAACTTAGGTATCACTTTTGCGTTCTAAAGGGTCAGAATTTCAGCTTTGACAGAAAACACCCACCCAGGTCCGCAATTATGAAAGACCAAGAATGACCACCAAAGCCAAGCTATACAACACCAACAGGTAAGGGCATGCAAGAAATATTATTATTATATTTTTTTTCGCATTTCTTATCATTCTCAAAAAATAACATATTTTAGAAAGCCCTAAAATTACTTATCAAAGAAACGTTCAATATATGATCAAATTCTCAACAATACGTGATATCCATAAAATCACATAGCAAAACTTCAAAAAAAAAAAAACCATGAAATTCAACCATCAAGGAATATGTATATGATAATAATTTCGAAAGCCCGTGAAACTTTACCTGACTGTTCTTGTACTTTTCTTTGGGCGAGTGTATCACTGCGTTCGTGTTTTGACCGAGAGAGCTGTTGATATTCTCCTAATCAAGCCGCAATGTCACAGTTCCAGTTCAGTTTGATGTTTTTCTCCCTCTCTTCTTCGAAAAAACGGCTACTCAACAGATTGGCTGGTTCTGTTTTCTCGCTGGTTTTCCTCCGCTAGGGCTCGGAAAGGGGGTGGGGGCGGAAGGAAAGAGAGTAAAGCTGGGGAAAAAAATATTTATTTATCTTTTTAGTTATATAACTCTATTTATTTATTTATTTTTTCAGAAAAATTACTTAAAACCTTTCAATTTGCTGGAAGTTTTATTAAAACTTTTAAAAATCTTTAAAAATTGTTCAGTTTTTATTTTATTATATGAATTATGAATCTTAAATTTATCTCATTTTTTATCATTTCAAATACACTATCACACCTGTTAATGTTTAAACGATTTTTTAAAAAATTTTAATAATTTTTTGATTAAAACGGTCTTATGTAATTTTTTTCTGTATTTTTGATGAATCAAATAAAATATTTTAAGTAATTTATAAACTTTTAATAATTATTAAAAACCTTTGGACCACAACACAAAATAAAAACACATTTGAACTAAAACTTTCTACTTTACTTTAGTTTATATGACTTATTTTTATTAAATTTTGACTTAAAATGTAATTTTTAGAATATGTTAATTATATTTAAAAAAATAGAAAAACAAATTCAAGCGTATATATGTAAAAGTTTAAAAATATAAAAATGAAAATTTTATTTTATGAATTTTTTTAAATTTTATTTAGATGGACATAAAATTTTGTATTTTCTTTTTACATATATAATTAATACCCCTTAAAATTATAATTTATTAAAATTAAAATTATATAAAATAAAAATAAATTATAAAAAAAAACCAACACTTAATTTGGATACCAAATCAAATATGGAGAGAGAATAAAAACCATTTGCGAGCCCTAAAATTTACCCCGTTGACAACCAAAATAAAAAAAAAAATGTCATTTGCCAAACAGGTTCTAAGTACTGGGAAGTGTGGTGTTGAGTAAGAAATCCAAGAGAGCGCATATATCGGCGAACGATAAGAACCCTCCTGTTCTACTCTGAAGTTGAGTTTGAAATTGAAGTTAGGATCTTTGTAGTTGGTTGCTGCAAATTATTCACAGAGAGAGAGAGAGAGAGAGAGAGAGAGAGAGAGTGGGGCTTGGCATAAGTAAACTGAGAAATGGAGAGCAGTGAAGAAGATGACGACTTCCCATGTATAGAATCTGTAACTCCACAGTCCAAGATTGACACCGTCTATCAGTCAAAGACCGAAAAGGTATAATTTTCTTTTTTTTCGTTTATTCTCCATTTTGTTTGGTTGCTGAGAAAATGTATTGAAGGGGAAATAAATCACAATGACATGCCTCCTACTCAACTGAACCTAATTATGTAATTCAAATTTTCTGATAAAGTTATTACTCCTTTCTATGCTCGAAATCATCTATCTTTACCCTTGTGAGATCATTGAAATTTCTTTTCTTTTGGGATCAACAACAACAATAACAACACACACATATTTAATGTTGCATATTTGAAGTTTTGTGTCAGTGAAAGGGGCTGCGTTTTACTACCCTGGTTATTTCTGTTTGAACTTTGAAGTCAATGTTATTCAGAAAGTCAATAAATGGTTTTTTTCATGTACCGGTGTGGAGTATTTTCTGTTCAATCTGTAGCAAGTGTGAACCTTCTTCGTGATTAAGTTGGATTGGCTCAAACAAACCTGTCAATCATTTGACTTCTCTAAAAGAAAAAAAGAAAAAAAACATTATTAAAAATACATATATTAGTATTAATATTCTCACACGATCATTTCGAATATAATAAAAGTCTAAATTAATCAAATTAGCAAAATTTATTCTTCATCGTTGTCTCTGAATTTAAGCTGGTTCACTTGTCAGATATAATTTGATAACTTGTATTAAAGTGGCTATTGAGTCGATTCGTGAAAAAAAATAACCATTTTAATATCACCGGCCATGATAGAAAGTGCAGATCACCAGTTTTCTTATGCTTTCCAACAAGTCAAAAAATTAAAAAATTCATCTTCGTTAACTTTGAGGAGAATTCTTTTGTAGTGACAATCAAGTTTAAAAGGATAATCAGAAAATTGAGAACAAACCTTGGAAACACTTCTCTACAAGCAAGATAAGGTTGCGTATGTTTGATCCTTTGCAATGTGGTAGCCTCGTGCATTGGGTTGCCCTTCTACTATAGTGCTTTTCCAAGTGCAGATAAGCTTATGGATGGCAATGTAGGTTGTATTGGAGCCATAGCCAGACAGGAGGGCATGCCTGTGGATGATTTGATGTTTGATCCTTGAATTGAATATACGAGCTGTATCTCTATTATAATAGGCAATCGAAAGAAGCAGGTTAATGATGCCTAAGTTTTTTGTGTCGTTCTTGCTGTTGCTTTTGATTTTTGAAGTTTTTAATGAGAAGTTTCAAGTCAAGTGTCATTGTCTTTTCCAGGACAGCTTTAGCAACTATTTTCGGTGTACCACTTCCATTTTCCTGAAGATGATCATACTTTCACAACAAAATTTTTTTTTTATTATTATGATTTATTATGTCATTTTGGCTCATGTATTATATGTTGAAAATAATTGTTCATGTAGGGAATCAGAAAACTCTGTTTTGAGCTTCTGGATTTAAAGGATGCAGTGGAGAACTTGTGTGGAAATACACGAACAAAGTACTTGGCTTTCTTGAGGTAATACAAAATCTATTTTTTTGGTGACAGCAAATCAAGGTGACGTGTTAACAAACAAGATATGATCCCTGCCTTTTGATTATACGTTTCTTTCAAATCTTTCAAATCTATTTTTTTGGTGACAGCAAATCAAGGTGACGTGTTAACAAACAAGATATGATCCCTGCCTTTTGATTATAC
>QLOD02000024.1:27631125-27641521 GCA_003260245.2 Sideroxylon spinosum | reverse complement strand
TAAAGAATATTTGGAAAAATTAATAAGAGTTGAAGAGTTTGTGAAATCCAAAAATTTTAGGAAGCTATTAAAAGGAGATACCAAAATTGGTTCTCCCTTTAGATATTAATTCAGATTATATAAATATAATTGCATATGTTAATATATAATGTTATTTGATTAAATATATGTATAATTTATATTTTTAAACCGGTGGTGGAGATGGAAACACCCATATCTAAGGCAAAAACAGGTATGAGAAAAAGATTCTCTCTCTATCGTCGGCTCATTAACATTCCTAATTATCATATTTAGGATGAGTTTGGAGTGATAAAAATGAGATAAAAGTGAGATAAAATGTGGATTTGTAATACGTGCAGTGAGATAAAAAGTAAATAAGTGTTGGAGGTTGTTAGAGGTTGTTGGAGAAATATGACACTCCAAACGGTGCCTTAATATATTGAATCATGCCATGTTCCCATTTTCAGTATAACTGTATAACTTGCAATCACAAGACAAATTCAAATGTAAAGAGAATCAATAGAATATTTATAATCTAGGAAGAATAGACAAAGGTTGGATAAGCAAGGAATCTTAAATGGCTACTTAATCTACAAGGGACCGTTGCTTTATTTGAGAAAATGGAACCTATTCTAGTTATGGTGTCAATAATTGACAACCGTATCAAAAATCCTTGAGCCCACCACAATTTGGAAAGAGTCTTCTTAATTTTTTGTCTGAATCTGCAATATCTATCAAATAAAACAATTGATTTGCACGTCCACCGCCCATCAATGATTAGCCTAAGTAGAGAGAGAGAGAGAGAGAGAGCATGCAAAGAAATTAGCATTGAATAAAATGCAGTAATTACCTGTTAGGATCTATACAAACAGTTCAGACAACCTCTGCACTGCTTTGATCTAAATTTTTATTTGAAATATTTGTATAATAATAATATCAGTACAAGAGCAGTGTTCCAACGGCATCATTCAGTGATTTTACCGACTTTAATATCACATTCACATAATATATGTATAAATAAATAGTACTACAAACAACCTCGCGTGCAGGCCTATGCAATGGTCTCATGCGTTTAATCACACGATTCACAACTGCAGCTTCATTTTCAAGCGCATGGCCACAGGAACAAAACAAGGAGATCGATGGTCCAAGTTCAGTTCCTAACTTTATATTCGTCCACAAAGGATGACAAATGAAAATGAGTTATGACTCCCTCTAAAACCACACAGCAATATCTAATAATAAACTCTGTATCAATTAGCTGACAAATGGTAAAAGTTAAAAAAGCCAATTCATGCATTGTCATTCCGTGGCATGACTCATAATTCATATTGCCCTACGTCGGTGTCAGTGACTCAGTAACTGTGCTGGGGGCCCCTAAGGCTCAAAGACCTACTATTACTGCATGCATAAGCTTGGTTGGGTAACTCAATTCCACACTTCAGAAAAAACAAGAGCAACATAAACAAAGAGAGAAAAATATATAAAACTCAAAACATTCTAAAAATCATCAAATACATGCTTCTATATGTATTAGAGAAAATTAAAAATAAACTTTTATTATAATTGTCCACTTAAGCAAGCAAAGTAATTATGAACAAAAAGTAACACAATTGATCATGTAAAAGTGAAGTAACTACTCTTTGCAAAGGATGCAAGTCCAAAAGAAAAACATTGTCTTATTAATTATCTACTTAAACTAATAAACAGAAATTTTTTTTTTCTAAACTGCTCTAAAATTTTCATCCACATCCATCATTTCATCATCACTATCATCATTGATTACGCTCTTAGCGTGTGCTACATCATTTCATGTCAAGTTTTCACTATCAAAAACTAATGAAATTTCAATTATATTGACGATTCACCACCATAAAGGAAAAAGAAGTGCGAGGTCTTCCCCTTTGGATAGGACATCTAATCTGAAAAGTCATTGTGACAAATCCAAAACAGAAGGAAAACCAAGCATGAGATCCACCAGCAAGTTGGGTCTCCCATTTCAGAAAGGACAACATTGTCCAGTAACTTTAGCACTATCTTGTCCCAGTTCCCGTCAAAAATTCAACCGAACCGAATCTCCAAAAAGATAATTCATTTTTGTAGCAACAAATAGCTAGTGGCTCACAGAATATCACATAAAGTGTTGCATTCATTTGGCATCCATCACTTGTCTTCACCGTCAATTAACAAATAGTGAAAAGGGGGAAGGCAAGAGAAAGAGGCATGGGTTCAGTGGAAGAATTGAGTGATGAAGTCCAACCCAAAAGCTACTGGAGATGGAGCAAACAAGATTTCTTCCCAGAAGCATCTTTTGAAAACTGGGGAACCTACCGATATGCGCTATCACAAACAATATTTCGCCTCAAGGACCGTCTTATGAGCCGATCCAATGATGCCTACGAGCTTGGGGTGATCCAGAAACAAAGTGCAAATGCCATGAAACGGTGTCTGAACTGGTGGGATCTGACCTGGTTTGGGTTTGGCTCTGTCATTGGTGCAGGCATCTTTGTCCTCACAGGCCAAGAAGCACATGAACATGCCGGGCCAGCCATTGTTTTATCATATGTTGCTTCAGGTATTTCAGCAATGCTCTCCGTTTTCTGCTACACAGAATTTGCAGTAGAAATTCCTGTAGCAGGTGGATCATTTGCTTACCTGAGAGTCGAACTAGGTGACTTTGCAGCATTTATAGCAGCAGGAAACGTACTTCTTGAAAGCATAGTTGGAAGTGCAGCAGTTGCAAGAGCATGGACTTCTTACTTCACCACTCTTCTGAACCGTCCATCTAACTCGCTGCGCATACATACAAATCTTACAAAGGGATACAACCTCTTGGACCCTATTGCTGTTGGGGTTCTAGCAATTGCAGCAACAATTGTCATGACCAGTACAAGGAAGACCTCATTCTTCAATTGGATAGCATCAGCAATAAACACTGTTGTAATTTTGTTTGTGATAATTGCAGGGTTTGCACATGCTAACACCTCCAATTTGACACCCTTTATGCCTTTTGGTGCTAAAGGGATCTTCGAAGCAGCAGCAATCGTGTACTTTGCTTATGGAGGCTTTGACAATATCGCAACCATGGCGGAGGAAACAAGAAATCCAACTAGAGACATACCACTAGGATTGCTTGGTTCAATGTCAATAATTACTGTCGTATATTGCTTGATGGCACTTTCACTGAGCATGATGCAGAAGTACACAGACATAGATCCTGATGCAGCATACTCTGTTGCATTTCAGAGTGCGGGGATGAAATGGGCAAAGTACCTGGTAGCTGTTGGAGCTCTCAAGGGGATGACCACTGTCCTTCTGGTCGGGGCACTTGGGCAGGCACGCTATACTACTCATATTGCACGAGCCCACATGATACCCCCATGGTTTGCTCTAGTTCATCCAAAGACAGGAACCCCTATAAATGCTACACTCTTGATTACCATTTCCAGTTCCTGCATTGCTTTCTTTTCAAGCTTGGATGTTTTGGCAGGTTTGTTGTCTGTCAGCACGTTGTTCATTTTTATGATGATGGCAGTTGCACTTCTTGTAAGGAGATACTATGTGAGAGGGGTCACCCCTAAAGTAAACCTCTTGAAATTAGTTATCTTGTTGCTGATCATTATTGCTTCATCCACGGGGACTTCAGCTTACTGGGGATTGAACCACAATGATTGGATTGGTTACACCATTACAGTTCCTCTTTGGTTCCTGGGGACCCTCGGGATTTCAGTGCTTTTGCCACAGCAGAGGACACCTAAGTTTTGGGGTGTTCCTCTTGTCCCTTGGCTTCCGTCCTTATCAATCGCAACAAACCTCTTTCTCATGGGGTCATTAGAATCCCAAGCTTTTATAAGGTTCGCCATCTGCACTGTTGTGATGCTGGTTTACTATTTGCTTTTTGGTCTCCATGCAACTTTTGATATGGCCCACGAGCTACACAAGGCAGAATCCATGAATGTCAGTGAGGCAGACATCGTGGGAAGCACGAGTCCTTGAAATTGTAGATATCACTTGTCCCCTGTTGAAAATGAAGCAAGCTATATGCTTCTAAAATTAGTATCTGATGAGATCAAGTTATCTCAAATAGAAGTTGCAAGAGGAAAGAACGAATTTCACTAGTAGCACTAATAAAAGACCAACCCTGCGTGTGTCTACATATAGAAATGTGCGTGCAGCACATACTTGTCTGTGGTCCGAACAAAGGTATGTGGCCAGGTACCATGTGGAGACATCATAATATAATTGATCTGAAATTGGTCCCAGAAAGCAATGGGAAATCAATGCGAGAGCCTAACATGTAGATGCACCTAGCATAGAAAAATGCCTTTGTGTGTGTGTTTATGTTTTTATATTTTATTTTTTTTTCTTGGGGGCTGGGGGTGAGGGGTTTGGATCATGGATGTGCAGTGAACAAAAACGTACAGTACATATAAATTTGGCATATATGATTATTTGGGTCCAAATTTCCCTCCCTATGAAACAAAGAGCAAATCAGTGGATTCCAAAACATTAACAACCAGTTGGCACAAATGCACCACTTGAATTGTTGCAGAAAATTCTGAGACTGAATTTTCTGCCAACGGATAAATTTGATTCACATCAACAGGTTGCTGCAAGTATTTTATCTGTGAATTTTCATCATGGGCAAGATATGAGGTTTTCTTCTGCTTCCGCTTGGTAGTCAAATTTCAATAATTAAGCTCAAGGAGTTGCAAAGATTTTTTATTCACTATAAAAAGCTAATAAATTTGACTATAAAAACCTACTACCCACCTTAGCTATTTTGAAACTAAGGCTTTGTTGAATTGAGTATAAAAACCTACTAAATAACTGCATTGCATGAATGATCAAAATATTATTTCGATAAATTGTTTCGATTAGCATGAATATTTTTGAACGTTTAAAAAACAGAAAAAAAATATCAAAATAAAAAGAAATATTCAGAAATATAAATTGTAATTTTTTTTGATAACTCAGGGTGTTCGGACCAGCTTGCGCGCACCTCGACTAATCCCTGGGGTCCTGAAGTTAATGACCGGGTAAACCTCCAGTGGCCCTGAGGGGACTCGAACTAGTGATCACTGGGGAGCAAACCCAAGATCTTACCAGTTGAGCTACCCCTCAGGTTAGAAATATAAATTGTAATTTATCTACATGTATAAAGTATAAGAACAAATTAACTATACAATTTATTATTTTGGTAGTATACGCTGTATTTTGGTGCATATACATTTTATTTTGTTGTATTTTACTGTATGTCAAAGGAAAAAACCAAAGTATTAGTCCACTTGTGTTTTGTCTCTTGGGAAATGGAAACATTTTGACCTTTTGGAGGGAAATAAAAAACCATAATTTTTTTAACCGCAACCAAAAATCACCAGATAAACATACAGTAGCATAAATATTTATACTCAACTTTAGACATAAAAAGGTGAAAAGTACCAGAGAACTTAACGATTCAAATTACATGGAGCTCAACGTTACACTAGTTCTGTTGGAGTGTGCGATGGTATGAATCTTGTGAAACCTTGTTCAATATTCACCCATTGTGTAAATTCGATTCACCCCCTTCCTTCTTTTTCTAAAATAAAAATAAAAAATAAATAAAACAATTCATGGAGCTGAGTCATGGAATCTTAACTCAGCAGTATATATGTGTGACTCTAGTAATGAGGACATCTTGCGATCTAAAACAATGGGAACAAGGACTCATTAGTAAATGGCTGATTTGGGAAGGATGAAACTACGGTTATTTTGAGGAAATGCTACCGTGACATGCAGAGTACCTGTTTGGAAACAGCTCCATCTGTTCAATTCCTGCTTCTTAAGGCCTTGGGTCAGATTTCTGCTCTGTTGATTTATAACTGTAGTCATGGATCCACCATCTGATTCTGTTGAATTTGCAACCACAAAATTAAATCTTTCAAATTTAAAAGAATCTAATGCTAAATAAAGGAGCGATGAAAGTGATCGTTTCGATCAATTAACCAGTAAAGCAAGGATCAAGAGAAAAATTATGTCAACGCATTTTGCACTGCAGATCCTGTACTGTAACAGATAAGGTAAAAACTAGGTGGTGGTGCCAAAATTATCAAACTTCACATTTGCTTCTGTTAAGGCCGAAGTTGTGTTGACTAATTCCACTTTTTATTGTAATCTTTTATCCATGCTTTTGTTAGATTAGAGTCTAAGATTTTGTCATTAAAATTCAAGTAAAACACTTACATATAGGTTAAGGATGCTTTGGTGAACTTTTGGGAGCGATATGAGCTAAGACAGAGCTTGGCTTAATGAGGGCTAGATGAGTGCTGGAAGATAGTGAGCAGCACAAGACAGCACAGGAATTCGCTGGATGGATCAATAATCACTGAACGAACTCGCCAGACGACCGCTTGAGTGGTCAACATGTTCCCATAATTTCTCAGATTGGTTTCAGTGCCGTGTTGACTATAACCTATGAAGCACGGATACTTCGAATTAGGTATCGCACTCGTATCAAATACTCGGGGGATATGGATACGGCTCGGATACGGTCAGATACGTATCGGATACGCGACATGGAGTATTCTAATGTTTTATTTTAAATTGTGCATAGGATACAGTAAGGATACGACTGGGATACAAGTAGGATACGGGAATGATACTTTTAAGATACTCCGCGAGTCTAAATGTAATATTTCAAACTTTTTTCAGGGGTAAAATGGACATGATAAATTTTAATAGGGGTTAAACTGTAATTAACTAATATATAACTTAATACTTATTCTTTAGTTTTGTTATAACCAAGATGCACAAAGGAAAAAAATATTTTATATTTGTGTTTTGATACTTTTTTTATATTTGTGTTTTGTGTATGAATGATGTTGGTAGTTTTGAGTATTAATGATGTTAATTTACAGATTGAATAGTATTTTTCATGCTATATAATTGTTATTTACACAACGTTTGGTAGTATATAGATGCTATCTTCCAAAATATTTTAAATAAAATATATATTTTATTTTATTTTTTACTGTATCTTCACCGTAACCGTATCCTCATTTTTTAAAAATTACCGTATCCAGACCCGTACTCATATCCGCTCGCGTATCTGTATTTGTGCTTCATAGACTATAACCTTGTTTCGTAAAACTTTGGGAAGTCATTTTGAGGGTTCTCATAGAGAAAATCAACCAAAAACACAAGGAAATTTCAAAAACATGATTTCTCTCATATCTTAGCCTTCTAAAAAAATTATTTAAGAATAGCACTTGTGATCCAGAAGAGTTTGGAAGCATCCAAAGGAGTTCGGACAGTTGTTGCGCTCTTGAACAACGACTTGGGGAAAGTTCTTCCACTTGGATTGGTGCATTGAAGGGTCAAGTAAAGGGTTTTGGTGAATGGGTTTGCATTCAATTGTTTCCAATTCCTTTGGAGAGTGCAATCTTATTGATCCTTCTCTCTTTCCAGTGCTAAATTCACTTAGTCTACATGCAACTTAACCTTTTCCTTTGTAGATTAGATATATCCGTTTTCTCTATGAGTTGGGATGATCTCCTTAAAAATATCACATAGGAGATCGGTCCTAGGTAACCACTAATCATTCCCTGTGTTCCTCGAGGATCTCCCTTTTAAATGGGATCCTACCCAATCAGATTTGAAAATGTGGCTGGCATGCCCCTTTTTTAGACAGTATTTTCGAACATAAGTGGAATGAGTATAATTGCCAAGACTGGGAAGGTTGCAAATTCATGAAGAGACTCAAAACTTTTAAGAGAAAATTAAACGAATGGAAATGGAATGTCATTGGAGATATCAGGAAAATTAAGGTGTTGGATTATGTTGAAATTAAAATTTTATCTTGATGAATATCTTAGAAAAGAAAGAACTCTCAAAGAAACCAGAGAATTTTATTTATAAAGAAAACATATCATGGGGACAAAAAGCTAAAATCAACTGTCTTAAGGATGAGGATAAAAATTCTAAAACTTTTTCACAAATTCATCAATGGTAGGAGTCAAGAACTTCAATAAAATATTAAAATTGAGGAAGAGATTGCTGTGAATGATGAGGATTCATTTGTCAATGAAGTTGTCAATTTCTTCTCCAAGTTTTACTCATCTATAGGTTCTGAATATTGGGCATAGATGGTCTAAATTTTAAGCCTATAGAAGGTGTTTTGTCATCTTGGCTTGGAAGAGCCCTTGATTTCAACGAGGTTTACATAGCTAGTTTTGAGTGTGATCAAGAGTCAAGACAAAGCACCAAGCCCTCATGGATGCACGTCGGCCCTCTTTTAGAATTCTTGGGACTTTACAAATTGGACTTGATGGAAGACTTTGTGGACTTCTTTTGTAATGGAATGGTTAATGTCTGCGCTGATGCCACCTTTATTTGTCTTATTCCCAAGAAAAATCAGCCATTAAGATTGAAGGACTATTGTTCAATCAGCCGAGTCTCTCCTCTATATAAGATTATTTGACAAGGTCCTTACTAGGAAATTGAGATTTGTATCAAGCTCAACTGACTATAATGCCTAAAGTGCTTTTTCATCAAAGGTAGACAAATTCTCCATGGAGTCTGCACTGCAAATGAAGTTGTGGAGGAATATAGAGCTGGGAAAAGGGGGGTTATTTTTAAATTGGACTTTTAGAAAGCATAAGACCACGTTGAGTAGGGCTTCCTAGATTTTGTTTTAGCGCAGAAGGGCTTTGGTAGTAAATGGAGAAGTTGGATATACTGTGTCTTTCTTCCACAAATCTCTATTAAACTGGGGTAGTACTTCAAAGCTTCTCAAAGACTTAGACAAGTTGATCCCCTTCTCCAATTTCTTTTCACTTTGGTAGAAGATGTTCTTAGTAGATTAGTTGACTGAGCGACTGATAGCGGAGTTGTGGAAGGTCTCCAAATTCTCAAAAATAGATTTTTGATTTCTCATCTACAATTCATGATGACAATTTTATCTCTTTAACAGGGTCAATAATTTTCATTCTATTAAGGAAATTCTCAAACTCTTTGAATATACTTTTGGTCTGAAAATTAATGCATACAAAAGCTCTTTGTTAGGGAAGAAATGCATATATGGCAGATTCCTTTGAAATATTCTCGCAACTGGAAGTGAGAATTGTATCCCTAATCAACTCCTCACTTCCTGGTTATCATGAAAATCTAAAAGCTCAACATGCTAATGGAGTTAATGCGTTTGCTTGTGGTAATAGTGTGACAATTCAGGAGAAAAAAACATCATTTTTGAAAAAAACCTATGCATTGGGTAATAAATGTTACAAAATTTGAGATGCAAAGACAGTTCATATGACACTTTTTATTTTTTATAAATTTTTTTGTATCACACTTCCTAACATAACACTTCAATCTTACATAAAACAAACAATGAAATCAATAGTAAGTCATCATTGGGGGAAGTCTTACCGAAGAAATCAGCAGAACAGGTCAATCCAACACTTATCAATGGACTCTTGAATTTTCCTTGGTTTGCAATGTTCTCGCACAACCCTTTCCCAAGTGGAAGATTTTAAAGGAAGAAACTTTTGAAGCATCAATTCTACAATTTTGGAAGCTGCAACAATTCTCCGTCGCTTGTATAACCTGAGTACAAGTTCGTCTAGAAATTGCGTCCCATCTTGTGGAGGGTTCAGCTTCTCTTTGAAAGCTTTCAAGAAAATGTTACACGTAACAAAGTCAGGATCACAACCTTGATCCAACATGTTATTGAGAAGATCAATGGCATGAGAAATTCTACTTTGATTGCAAAGTGCATGAAAAAGTATGTTGTAGGTGATTACATCTGGTTGAGAAGAAGAGTCCTGGCAAAGCATCTCATTGAAAAATTTTAATCCCTGTTCCACTAAGCCAGCATTGCAAAGGCCATGGATCATTGAACTATAACTCACAACATCAGGTGTAAATCCTCTGCCCAGCATACTCTTCCACACCATCATAGCCTCCTTAAGCTTCCCATCCCCGCATAGGCCGTTAATAAGTACGCTGTAACAAATCTCATTATTAATGCAATTATTAGTGGCTATCTCTTTCCACACGAGAATTGCTTTGTGACTATTGCCAATTTTGAAGAAACCCCTCATCAAAGAGCTATAGGTGAAAGCATTGGGCATGCAACCCTTACTAATCATCTCATAGAGAACTTCCTCAGCTTCATCAGGTTTTCCTAGTCGACACAAACCATCTAAAAATGCACTAAAAACAACAGTATTGGGTGTGCATCCCTTGTCTAACATTTCCTTCCACAATCTCATTGCCTCTTCTGATTTTCCCTCCTTGAACAGCCCACTAACAAGTGTTGAGTATACATATTCATTCGGGTGGTGCCCTCTTTCTGCCATGGAAATCAACACTCGTACACCATCAACAGCTCTCCCTTGTTTAACAAGGCCGTTGA
>QLOD02000024.1:27553455-27563921 GCA_003260245.2 Sideroxylon spinosum | reverse complement strand
ATATATATAACTTGTCATAAAATAGGCCCCACTTACAAATATGCTCGTATTAATTTTTTATATATTTTTTTATTTTTGTTTCAAAAAATGAATTAATGTATTTCTTTTTTAAAAAAATTATATTAAAATAAACAATGCATAAAGTTTCAAGCTACCATGGTGCATGAAAAAAGTAATTAAAGAATGAAATTAAGGTTGGACATGAATATATAATTGAAAAGGAAATAGGATTATTGGGCTAGTAATTCAGGAGTTAAAAAAAAAATTAAATGAAAATTATGGAGGATAAAAACTTTCATAAAGCTTAGAGACATGCTCAAAACTTGGATATCAATTCGCACATACTCTGTAGAGCGCCCCAGAGGACATTCTTGTTTCTAAATGTTTTTTAATATTTAATTTTTGAGAAAGTCGTTTTACCCAGTAAGTTAATTGACAGCCTTGATTTTTCAATATTGGACACAACTTATAACCTTTCTTCTTTTTTCTTTTTGGTAATTTGCTCTACTTTTCTCCTTCCAATTTCACACTAGTGCTAGATTAATTAAAGAGAGATAAACAGAGGCAACTATAGGGGGTCTAGGGCGAGTTAAAAAGAAGAAGAGAGATTTTGTTTTCTTTCCTTAATTCGGATTTAGGGGCAGTGCCGCTCTGTTGCTCAACTTTGTTGCTTGGTAGTGTGGTTATTGGCGTTATTGAATTTGTTGATTTCTCTCTCTGTCTCGACCTCTGTCTCTCTAAAGCTATTCAATGGCTAAAGAGAACGAGAGAGAGAAAGAGAAGAAGATGCTGGTAGGGGTGGCCTGGAACTGTGCTGCAGAACTCAAGTTCCTTATTACGGCGCTTCTCTTCGTCTGTTCCGTCGCCACTGTTCTTCAGTTCCTCCCTTCTCGTTTCACTCTCTCCGCCTCCGATCTCCGCAACTGCGTCTCCAACGTCTCTGCCACGACCATTACTACCCCCATCTCTGAGTCTAACTCCTCCACGGCCTCACAAGCTGTCGCCGTAGATGCGGTACCGCCCACTCCGCCTCCGCTGTCTAAACAGCAGGACGAGGTGCTCCCCGGAGGCATCATCAAACGGGCTTTCAACCCTTTCGGCGCCGCCGCCTATAATTTTATCTTGATGAGCGCTTATAGGGGTGGACTCAACTCCTTCGCCATCATGGGTTTAGCTTCCAAGCCCCTCCATGTGTTCGGCAAGCCGTCCTACCAATGCCAGTGGGTTCCCCATAACTGCACTACTGCCCAACAACAGCCTATAACCACCGTCGGCTACAAGATGCTGCCAGACTGGGGCTACGGCCGTTTTTATACCGTCGTTGTCGTTAACTGTACCTTCCCTTTCCCCGTCGGCCATGACGGTTCCGGTGGAAAATTGGTGCTTCACGCATCTACCAACGGTGGAGGGGACCGGAACTCCAACATCACCGACATCATTGAAGCATTAACAGAAGCACCGGGAAGCCTAAATCCTTGGTACTTCACATCACTGCCCAAGTACGATTACTTGTATTGCGGGTCGTCTCTGTATGGGAATTTGAGTCCTCAGAGAATACGAGAATGGATGGCGTATCACGTGAAGTTGTTCGGTGAAAAATCGCATTTCGTGATACACGACGCCGGTGGTATTCACCCGGCGGTGATGGAGGTGTTGAAGCCTTGGATGGAGAAGGGTTATGTGACCTTGCACGACATCAGAGACCAGGAGAGATTTGATGGGTACTACCACAATCAGTTCCTCATAGTCAATGATTGTTTGCATAGATATCGATTCGATGCCAAATGGATGTTCTTCTTCGACGTCGATGAGTTCATTTATGTACCCCCAAAGAATACTATCAAATCCGTTACAGATTCGCTCTTGGACTACACCCAATTCACTATTGAACAGATGACCATGTCCAGCAAGCTCTGCCTCTCCGAGGACATGGGCAAAACTTTCAGGTAAACCCCTCTATAACTTGCCCCATTTCCAGTCTCTTATAGTTTTCCTTCATAATTTTGTTTATTTGTTTCCTCGCTTTTAGGTTCAATATTCTAATGTTGGTTGGCTAATTTAGAAATTGAACATTTTAATGTTACGCCTAGTTTGAATAATTAATGTACAACATTTCTCACACAAATTTTGGATGCATAGTATTTTAATCTCAGACCCTCAAGCATGCGTAGTATTTTTCCTTTTTCCCTCCGTAAAAGGGATCAAAATCTATACATTTGTGTGGATAGTGCAGACTTTGTACGCAATGGGGTCTGTTCAGATGGATTTTTGTTAAATATCACTAAAGATTGGAAGAATTCTATTCATCTTCAGCATTACGGAGTCAACTTCAAATTAGAGTGAATTAAGCTTGCCAAATGTTAATAAATGCATAACTTCTTGTTGAGACTGGCCACCCATTGCATCTCTAGCACCAGTTTTATGTGAATGTTCTTATAGATCGAGACCTTGTAATGTTGTATGTGGGTAGGCATGGAGCTTTCTGTTTCAGTGGTACAAGTCTGGAGCCATAATTGCCAACATGGCATATTACAATTTAGTGACATATATGTTGAAATTCCCAGCTCAACATATATTTTGATGTTGAATATTTCATTGATTAAATGAGTTGGAGGTAGCTTGGCATGATGTTTACTTTAGATTGTTCCTCAAGCTTAATTTTTATTTGGCCGAGTTGAAGTAGGATGGGATAGAACTAATTAACGTTGTTGTGATTGTTTCTTATCATCTTCCTTTAGACCTTCTTAAGGGTTTCCTATTTTATTTTACCTTGACTGCATGGTTTAAACATGTTATTATAAAACTTTTTCTATTGTCTCATCAAGAGTATTGTGCTGCAAATATAGCTCGTAGTTGTAAAGGAGCAACGAATTGAATTGAAAACCCATAGAACATGTGAGGGTGAGGTGAGAATCTTGATGATGCTTATTTATTTGATCCAAAATATAGAGCCAGTGTTGGGACTTGGGGGTAGATCCAAATAAGTATTCCAATTATATCACTTTTGAACGTGGATCCCGATAACTATTTCCTTTTTCATGCACTTTGCTTTCCAAATAACAGTAGCTGTGAACTGCATTCTTGGACTCTGATCAATAGGAAATTGTAGCTTTATGAGTGCGTACCTGCGCTCAGTCACATCTATGCAACCGCTTGCTTGGCCTTGAATGTGGTTTGGAATTGAGTTAAAACCGTTTGGAATGGTTGGAAAACTGGATATAAATGCAACATGAAATGGTATATACTTCAACAAAAGTTGGTTGTAATTAATTTGAGTTAAAGCAGTTTGGAATGGTTGGAAACATAGAATGGTGTATATTTAATTTAATTCAACAAAAATTGATTGTTGAGCCTAATTATAGTACGGTTGGGGTAATGACATTTGCAGGAAGTGGGGATTTGAGAAGCTAGTGTACAGAGATGTGAAGAGAGGAATTAGGAGAGATCGCAAGTACGCAGTGCAACCACGGAATGCGTATGCGACGGGCGTGCACATGTCGCAGAACACAGCGGGGAAGACAACGCATAAGACGGAGGGTCGCATTAAGTACTTCCATTATCATGGGACCATAGCGGATCGGCGCGAGCCTTGCCGGCAGTTGGTCAATACCACTGATATCACCCTTGACGGTATCCCGTATGTTTTGGACACCACAATGCGAGCCATTGCTGGATCTGTGAAGAGATTCGAGCTCAATATGATTGGACCTTGCTTACAAAGAACACGGCAATGACAACTACCTTTAAACAATTCATTCATTCCTTTCTTAATTTCTATTCTCTGTAATTTCCCATGTTATGGCCTTCTTTTCGTTTATTATTATTATTATTTTAAATAGATCCACCGTCGGTCAGTCGATGTGATTTTCATTGTTCCTCTTTTCTGTATGATATATATATATTTGATATATCTGTTTGGAACTCTATATTATATTATAAAATTCTATAAATCTCTACAAATACGAATTATAAGACTGTACAATTTAATCTTTTTACTCACTGTATTAAACACGAGACATTAATTTTTATATAATTTTATATAATTTTATATAACTCCAAACACACTCTAATATGTCTCCTTTTACTTGATAGACGTAAATAGTGGAGTTGGAGGTGGTGTATATACATATAAAAAGACGGTCCTTGGTGGTATATAAAAGAGAGAGTATGTATGTTTATTGAATTATTATTTACTTTGATTCCCATGCAATTTTTTATGGTTGTAGGTAGGTAGCTATGGTATGGGCTATAAATTATTTTGTCGGTGTGAGTGGGGACCACCCACAATGAGCAGTTAGGCAAGGCACCGCTGGCCGCCACTCAAATGAGGGAGAGGTTGTAGGATTGGATGGGGTGGGGCTAATCTAATCAGGATGGTCTGTTGTTCCTTTTGAGACCTCACTTTTTTCGGCAAAAGAGGGGGAAAAAAAAAGGAAAAAAAATCGTATGCCCATCCATCCACATTCCATCATGATCAATTAGCTTTGTGCTTTTGTTTGGGAATAAAGGTTGTGTGTATGCACAGCCGGCTCCGGATGGTCCAAGCAAGTCTTCGGACTTGGGCAACATTCCGGTCAAGAATAACAAAAAAAAATTTAAATAAAAAAATTAAAGATAAGTTTTTACATAGTTTAAAGTATGATGAGTTGATTGAAGAATCTGTTTCAAAAAATGTAAAGAAACTTGTGTTTTTTTGAACCGGATCGTCCTAATTATAAAATACCATAATCGGATTAGTTTTTGATGTAATAAATATTAAAAAAATTATACTACAAGTTTTGTTTTATTTTTTGTTTTGATTTATACACTAGTATAAAAGGGTAATTTTCAAAACCAGTTTAGACAACCAAATTGTCAGGCCGCCACTGTGTGTATGGATGAGTGGGGAGAGAGAGAGAGAGAGAGAGAGAGAGAGAGGCGTTGCTTTGCTTTACAGTCGGGCAAGTCAAAACATGGCATGTGGATGAACAGAAGAAAAATTGAGACCCTTTCTATATGTCTTCTTTGTCCTCTCTTAACAAACCTCAGCGCAGAAATGAGTGAAAATGGACATACGAAGGTTCAAATCCACGTTAGAGGAGAGGACAGAGAACCACAAAGCAGCAGTTTTTTTTTTTTTTGTTTAATCGTTGGTTGGATTTGTCAGTTTGGCCTGGTGTGTTGCGTGATGAATACATTTACATTGTATTTTTCTTTTCATTGTAAGATGGATTAAAAGAAAAGCAAAAGCAAAGCTACTAACGGATGATGTCAAGAATGAGTGTGCGCCTTGTTTCCAAGTAGAATCAAGGGTGAACGTGTGTTTTGTTTCCAAATAGAAACTTTGCTTGCGAGTGACTGATTTGATTTCAAAAGCTTTTGACATTTCGATTTGGGCCCTTACCTTGTAAATTGGATACTTCATATTTATTTATTATTGGTAAGTTACTTTTAATGGAAGGGCTGGCCAGGCGCAAGTCCACTGCTAAAATTTTCAGTATTTTCCAAAATATTTCGTTTGGTGGTAGAAATTTAATGGGGAAGTTAAGATAAAACTATTCTTTTACTATTAGCAATTCAACAATGAGAAAAAGATGGCATAAGCATGGGTGGACCGAGTAAAGGTTCGATGTCCTCGTTGATTTGAAAAATTAGACTATTAATTTTGCTCTCATACATCTTTAAATTTCATTTTTGTCTTATTGTTATTGAGTTTTTACTATCATTTTTTTTAACATTTATCCTCTTTACTTTAAAAATATAATTTTATTCTACTAATTATAAATTTGGAATCTTCTCCCAGATACAAGAATTATTTAATCACCCAAAAACCCTCATCTATTTAGAAGTAACCTTCAAGCGGGATCACATATCTCATCGTGGTGTGGTGGGACCTTCATGAGCCTAATTAGAAATCCACCGAGTTCATAGGCCAAAGCGCGAAGAAGAGATTTTGTCAACCCGAGTAAACAATCAGAACAATGCCATGGTACTGGTTGAACGGAAGAATGGAAAGAGTTCAAAATAGAGAAACAATCCAAAGAACAAGAGTTAGTGGATCTAAAAAGTAGTAATAAAGTGAAAAGGAAAGGGAAAAATAGGAAACTCCTCCCTAAAGATTGTCCACTAGTTAGGAGACCTTAGTATTTAGAAGAGAAGAATATGCAGGACTTGCTCTAAAGATTTCTGTGTGTATCTGACCCTTTGTTTCATGTGATTCATATCTTGAACTAGATAATGAGGTTTTTTAAGGAGAGAGAGCCTAATCTAGATTGAGCAAGAAAGGAGTTATTGGGTTTATAGAAGTGTTGAATGTGAAGAGGGATCAAAAGTGGCAACAAATTTGAGCTTGCGTTCAAATGGAACCAATCCTAAACCAGTGTACAAAAGGAGCTATCCGGGTCCTAATATCAACAGCAAACCGAAATTCGAATTGTTGGAACAAAAATCAGGGCGTTCGAAGGTTAAAATAGGTTTCGGAATTCTTGGCAACTTTCAAGATTAGTTCAGATTGGGTTCTGTTCCTAAATTTATGAACTATTTAATTTTATAATTAGTCTTTACTTTGGGTCAAAGGCCAAAATGTAATCATCTAGGAATTAGACGGTACTTGGCATGAAGAAACTGGATCTTTTTTTAGCTACTAGCTAAAAAATAAACACTTATCTTTCTATTTTTTTTTTTGGTTTGGCATGCCAAAAAAACTAGTAATGCATCCTGGTAAATTTGCTAGTTTTTTCTTCCTCCTAGATTACTATTTTGTCTATACAGGGGAAGTTTGAAAGCATACTAGTGTAATTTAGAAACACTATTAGACGTCTTCTTATGAATAGAGAGAGAGAGAGAGAGAGAGATTATACAAAACATGAGAGCAAGGATATTGTTACGAGGGAATATTTTTTGTTCACTTAGGCAGCTTGCTTGGTAATTAGTAAGAAAAATAAAGTTAATATTAATTATTTTAATAACTTGAAACCCCACTGATATATTGTAACCCTCAATGGATTATGTATTTGATGGATAAACCGAATAAATCCAAAAGAGTTATGCTTTGTATGAAAACCTCCCAAGTTTGTTAGGTTTTAAGGTCAAACTCCTAACCTTCTTTAGAAAAGTCAAAAGTTCTAATCAACTGTCCTAGAACAGTTGGTTGAAAGTTAATATCATTGCTCCGGAGAGAAATTGTTATTTAGGACTCGTTTGATAACACTGTCGTTTTTATGTTGTTGATTTTCTGTTACCGTTTTCTGTTTTGTGTTTTCTGTTACTGTTTATTTTTTCTTAAAAGAAAACTGAAACTGTGTTTGAAAACGTAATTTTGTTTATAATTATTAATTTTTTATTTTGATAAAATATTTAATTTTATTAGTTTCTAAAAATTTAATATAATTTAAAATATATATTTCATATTAATTTAATTATAATATTTATTTAAAAATTGAATAAAATATAATTACTATATCATTTAATCTAGTAAATATAAAATATATTAATTATAATTTCACTGTAATATTTACTAAAATATATTTCATAATAATTCAAATAATTTAACTATGATATTTATTAAAAATAATTTAATAAAATATATTCAATATTAGTTAAATTAATTATAAAATTTAAGTTAAATAATTAATTTAATTTTATTATTTATTAAAAATAATTTAAAAAAATATATTTTAGATTGATTAAATTAATTACTAAATTAAATTAATTAATTTAATAAAATATATTTTATATTAATTAAATTAATTACTAAATTAAATTAACTAAATTAAAAATATATATTTCATTAAATTATTTTATAAAATATCATAGTTAAATTAAATTATATCTTATCAAAATTATTTAATAACCTATATTTATAGTAATTAAATTAAATTAATTATTGCATTAAATTATAATTTTTTGTTTATTAAAAATAATTTAATAATTAATATTTCACATTAAATAAATTAAAATAATAATTAATTTAATTATTTATTAAAAATAAATTAATAAAATATATTACATATTTATTTAGATAATTTATTTAATTAAATTATATTATTTATTAAAATAATTTTAATTTAATAAAATATTTGAATAAAATAATTTATTTTAATATGATATAACAAAAATAGATAAAGTAATAAAATTCATAAAAATGTTTGCAACAGAAAAAGAAAACACAGTGAAAATACTTTTTTTTTCTTTTCATTTTTCTGTTTAAGTTTTCATTTTTTAGAAACAAAAAAACATCAACAGATTTAACAAATATGTTTTTGCTACCAGTTTACAAAATTTTGAAAACATAAACAGAAAATAAAAACGTTACCAAACTGAACCTTAATAATTTACTATACACCTATTTGATTATTCAAATAAAAGCATCTCACTTTCAATCAACTAAGACACAATCTGTAAAATCCACAAATAAATTCATTTTTTCTGGGTACTAAAAAACACTTTTTGTTGGATATCTCAAATTTTAAGTTGTGCTATGTTTGAACAGCAATGACAAAATTTATGTTACTGACATTTTATTTTTATAACTAAAAACATTTTAACTGTTCAATTCTTGAAGGTAACATCTAAATCTGCCAAACACAATAGCAGATCAATACTGCATGGGGGGAAATAATAAAAACAATAAATTAAATTAAGCATTGATCTCTATACTTGCATCAATAGCACCTAATTAAGTTGTATGTGCATCCAACTTCTGCTAAGTAGTTAGGCTAAACTATCGAAAATTAACAATTGAAGATTATCTGGGCATACAAAAAGGAAAAATTATGAAGCTAATGCATAGAATTGGAAAACTTGAAAATAGAAATTTGGAAAAAAAAAAAAAACAGAAGAAAAAAAATGTAGGACAAAAAGAACAACGACGTGATGGCATGTATATATATATTCTGTCAAAACAGAAACGATAATTGTGAATGATAGAGCAGCATGAGGACACATACAGCAGAATGAACTTCTCTCTTTTACTTCATTCCGATATACAAACCAAAGTAAAATTAGTAATACTGGTTCTTCATTCTTTTGCATATACAAGGCACAAAGAACAACAAAAAGATTTGGCAAAATTTTCACTGGAGAGAATTATAGAAGAGAATTAGAACTACAGAGATACCAATTATAACTGGGAATGCTGTGACTAGGTATAGTGCTCCATATCCCTGCAATAGATTAAGCTCTCATTAAAACAAAAAAATCACCACAAAAGCGATAAATCAGTAACACCAGAGTATAAACAAACCACAGCTGAGGGAACTTCTGTATCATCAAGGACGTCAACCTCCTCAATGTTAGCAGCGGTATCCCAATCAATATTCAATCTTGTAGCAGCCACTTCAGGATCAACACCAGTGTCTGTTGCTTTTGCATATAGGGATTTGCCACGTTTCTTCTTCGGTGCTTCAACCTATTAAATAGAAGACAGCATGGAGGACTAAATTTCCATGAAAAATCAATACCGTGAGAGGGAGTGTCAGATCCATGTAAAAGGGAGGAACATAATACCATAAGATCTAGAGATGGCAATTTAACCCAGAATAGGAGGTGCCTGTCCCACCCCTTAGTAGTACAACTTTGGGATTTATTTAATCAGGTTTGGGGCAGGTCATGGGGAAGAAAGTGTAACCCGAAGTGGTTACAGAGCAAGGTTGGGTTTAGTAATTAAATACCGTTAAACTGCCCCAGTTAAATAGTGGTAACAAAGATACCCTTGATACAAAATGATAGTAGTTACCATGATGGATTGGGGATGAGAATAGGATGGAAAGACATTACTATAATTAGGAATGGATTGGGAGGTGTAAACCCATTTTGGGTACGGGATGGGTTTTAATGGGTTGTGCTAGGGTTAAAGCAAACCAGCCCCGTTGCCAACCTAATCAAGTCAGATCAATTATAAATGAATAACACCCTTGACCTAACATTCTTATGGGAATCAACCTCAAGTAGCATCGAATATCAAAGGAGCTTTGCTAGAATTCCAGTGCCCCCAAGCTAGGGTTTTGACTTTGTTTGTTGCAATTGCATTTGTCACCAAGAACTCGATCATTTCTTTAGTGCTAAACATTGGAACCAAGAATTATATTATTTTCCAATTTCTAAGATGTTGGCTTCTTTTGCAATTAAAATTGTTATCATAAATTTTTCCATATACCATACTAAAAACCAACCATGCTAGAATCTTAAGCAGTTGCAATGACCGTTGACTCAGCCTTTTTGTGATGATAAGAGCCATAAAGGAATATACTGCATTAATGAGTCTATGATACTTCATCGCAAAAAAATTTCAAATCTCTCTTGGCCACATGATTTCATTACCACATGTTGCTTCTATTTCCAGTACTCCTTCAGTGGATAATTTCGGAGATGTTTTCCATTCTAAAAACCTTGATTTTGAAAGTAACTCACATTCTGAGAATATGCTAGTCCCCTTTGGATCACAAGAAGGTGATAATGAGAAAGTTATTGATTGTCAACCTTTAGCA
>QLOD02000024.1:27542444-27553355 GCA_003260245.2 Sideroxylon spinosum | reverse complement strand
CTCTTGATCCAAAGGAAGATTGGTAGGATAGAGTTGATCAACTGTTTGTTGGGAAATTCAGGTCAGGATCAAAACAAGATTTCTGCTTGGGTGATCAATAGAATGAAATCTTTTAAGAAGATTTTGGACATTTCAAGTGAAGGTTTTGAAGAATAAATTATGGAATTACTTCAATTCATTGAAAAGAAGAGAAGAAATCAATATAATGGACAAAGGAAGCAACAAAGAGTTTCTCTAGAAGAGGAGTTGGGGAGTTGAGGAACTTACAATGTTCGATAAGTTATGACAAAGAAGGTCGGGAAGCTGTCAATGGAACTAGGATAGGAGGGGAGCCACTGTCGTCGTGTTTTGAATGGAGCCAAAAATATTAAGTTGGAATTTTAGGGGCTGTTGTGGCCAAGAAAAGAGGTTGTTAATCAAGTCTTCAATTAAAAAATGGCATCTAGATGTGGTTTGTTTGTAGGAAACAAAACTCAGAGTAACTGATGAGTATGTAGTTAAATCTATTTGGGGTGGTGGCTGGTGTAAATGGACTGCACTGAACTCTACAGGGGCCTCGGGTGGTATTCTTATCATGTGGGATAGCAGAAAACTGCATCTTGTGGATTCAGAGGTAGGATTCTTTTCAATATCCTGTCTATTTCAACATATAGATGAGGACATTTCCTGGGCTTTACTGGAGTTTATGGACCAGTGAATAAATCATTGAAAACAGATTTCTAGACGAAGTAGCTGCAGCTGTTCCTAGGTGGAATTTGCCATGGTGCTTGGGGGCCGATTTCAATATGATTGGAAGTATTGAGGATAAATGGGGCTGCAAAAAGTGATCAAAGCAGATGAATATTTTTTCAGATGTCATTGATGATTTACGATGCATTGACTTACCTCTAGGTGGATGTAAATATACCTGGAGTAACAGCATTGGTAAGTCAAGGACCGACAGATTTTTGGTATCCTCTGATCGGGAGGATTTATTTCCTGCAGTTCTTCAATAGTTTCTGACCATTTTCCTCTTATGCTGGATGGGGGAGGATTAAAAAGTGGTCCCAAATCTTTCAAATTTGAGAATATGTGGCTGCAGGTAGAGGGCTTTAAGGAAATGATTGCTTTATGGTAGTCTAGTTACAATATTAATGGGACCGCAAGTTATAGGCTGAGGCAGAAACTGGAAAACCTCAAATCAACTCTGAAGAAGTGGAATATTGAGGTCTTTGGAAGACTTGATCAACAGAAAGTTCAACTGGAGAAAGATATTCAGATTTTGGACTCGATGGATGATGATGGCAATCTTTCAGACTAAGGGAGAATGCTGAGACAAACCAAGATTATGGAATTAAACAATTTAATCAGAATGGAGGAAATCAGCTGGTGGCAAAAGTCAAAGATTAAATGGCTCAAAAAAGGAGATCGAAATACAAAGTTCTTTCACAAAATGGCATCTGCCAATAAAAGGAAAACTTGGATCGACAAGTTGCAGGTTAATGGGGAGCAAACAGATGACCAAAGGGTGATTAAACATTGTATTGTGGATTTCTACGAGAGGCTGTTCACGGAAGAAGTAAACTGGAGACCTAAGGTAGATGAACTAGACTTTTCTCAACCCAGTTCTCTCACTGCTGCAAGTATTAAATCTCCTTTCACAGAAACGGAGGTACATCAAGCTCTAATGAACCTAAATGGAGATAAGGCCTCAGGCCCTGATGGCTGAACCATAGCATTCTTTCAATGTTGTTGGAGCATTTTTAAGGAAGATTTGATGTCTGTTTTTGCTGAATTTCATAGAAACTGCAGTTTTGTTCGAAGTTTGAACTCCACTTTTATAGCACTGATTCCCAAAAGGGCTGGAGCAGTGGAGATTAAAGATTTTAGGCCTGTTAGTTTGGTGGGAGCAGTTTATAAGATAATATCCAAGGTGCTTGCTAGCAGACTGAAACAGGTAATGGACAGCTTAATTTTTGAATCTCAGCATGCTTTTGTGGGTGAAAGACAAATCTTGGATGCTATCCCTGTAGCCAATGAGGTTTTGGGCTCTAAAATAGAAAGTAAAAAACATGGAATAATTTGCAAATTCGACATAGAGAAGGCTTTTAATCATGTTAATTGGAATTTTCTGATATACCTACTGAGAAGGATGGGCTTTGGTGATAGATGGTGTCGTTAGATTAACTGCTGCATCTCCATTGCCAGCTTTTCTATTTTGATCAATGGTTCTCCTAAAGGTTTGTTTGCATCCTCACGAGGTTTAAGACAGGGAGATCCCCTATCACCCTTTCTATTTATCCTTATAATTGAGGTGTTTAGTAGACTGATGAAGAAGGTTGAACAGACAGGTTTTATTGAAGGCTTTGCAGCTGGATTTAGCAACCAGAGCTTCAATATTTCCCACCTGCTATTTGCGGATAACTCCATAATCTTCTGTGGTGCTGACCCATTACAATTAGGCCATTTACGTTGTATTTTATTGGACTTCGAGGCAATTTCAGGTCTGAAAATCAATCTCAGCAAATCTGAGATTATGCCAGTAGGATTTTGCTCGGATTTGGATATTTTGGCAGCTATGTTAGGGTACACTAGCTCTCTTCCCACTGTTTATTTGGGTATGCCTTTAGGAGCCAATATTAAGTCTAAACATATTTGGGAACCAGTCATGGAAAGGTGCAGAAGTAGACTGGCTGAGAGGAAATTGAATTATCTATCAACTGGAGCAAGGGTTACTTTAATTAAAAAGTGTTCTATCTAGTCTTCCCACCTATTTTTTTCTCTCTTTTCCCTATCCTAGTTCCTGTGATTAAGGAATTGGAAAGAATGCAAAGAAATTTTCTTTAGGGAAGGAGTGAAGGTGTTTTCAAGCACAATTTAGTGGGTTAGAAAGTTGTTTGCAAGCCTATTCAGTCAGGTGGTGTTGGTATCAGGTAACTGAGGCTGCATAATGAAGCTTTGATGGGGACGTGGCTTTGGAGATTTGTTCATGAAATTCTAGTCTTTGAAAAGGGTTGATTGTAAATAAATATGGTGAAGAGGAAGGAGGCTGGTTTTCTGCAGATGTTTCCAACTCTTTCGGTATCAATTTATAGAAAAACATTAGAAGGAATTGGTCAAAATGTGACAGCTGCATATCTTGGAAGGTGGGCAAGGGAGATAAAGTTTTGTTCTGGAAACACAATTGGTTGAGGCTTGGCTATCTTTCAGAAATTTTTCCTGAGATTTATGCCATTGCAACTGACAAAAGTGCTTTACTTTCTGATTATAGCACAGGGTTTGTTTTGAACAGAGTTTGGAATGTGCAACTGCAAAGGAATATGAATGACTGGGAATTGGATAGCTTCTGGCTACTATTGGAACTGCTTTATTCCCTACAAGTGGAGGACAGCGCAGATGTATTGATCTGTAAGCAATCAAAGCATAATGCTTTCACTGTGAAATCCTTCTAGCATAATGCTTTCACTGTGAAATCCTTCTATCTTTTCTTGCAGGGAGGGGAGAAGGATGGTTTTCCTTGGATGAAATTATGGAAACCTTCTGTTCCTAAAAAGGTTATTTTCTTCACTTGGTGTACTGCAAGGGGGAGAATTTTGACTACCGATAATCTAAAGCTTATGGTTAATAGATGTTCATTACGCCTAAGACGAGAGGAGTCTATCAATCATTTGCTCCTTCACTGTGTTTAGTTCGCTGATCTGTGGAGCCTTATTCTTTCTTATTTTGGAGTCTAATGGCGTTTCCCCGACGACCTTAAAAGTTTTCTTTTAGCATGGTGGGGACAACCTTTGGGAAGGAGGAAGAAGAAGATATGGAATTTGGTTCCCTTTTGTCTCTTCTGGTTGATTTGGAAGGAAGGCAATAAGAGGATTTTTGATAGCATAGACAGAACTGTCTTGGATGCCAAAAGTTTATTTCTTTCTTATTTGTTTAGTTGGGTGGAAGAGGGCATGACCTTGCCTCCATGAATCTAATGGATGACATGGCCTTAAACAGATTTGATTGGTTTCATCAAATCCATATAGCCGACCCCATCTAATAGAAAAAAGGCTTGGTTTGATTTGGGTGGAAGAGGACAAAGAGTTTGATCTTTGTTCTTTTGGTTTATTACTAATATGCAGTGAGTTGGGGGGTAAATATTTAATCTGCTCTTTTATTTTAACATCTCTTCGATACTTTTTAATAAATCTTACTTATCTTTTTCAAAAAAAAAAAAAAAAAATACTTCGTTGCAATTTGTACCATAATTGAGCATCCACCCAATCTATGATAGGATTTGCTACCATACCAATTCTATGATACTTCCACCATCCCAATTTGTACCAAATGCAAATGGTGGGGGCATGCTGACAAATCCACAAAGAAATTGTGTATACAGACTTTAGAAGGCTGTATTTCCATTCCTATTGACTGATGAACCAAATGAATCAAACCACTCTAAATTCAAGTTACATTAGAAATTAGAATTCCTTTAAACAGGTTCAGTGCTTGGACTAGCCACCGTTGGTTGTTAGTCTCATTATTGGGTAACAGGCAAGCATCACAACTAATCCGGTATCCAGGAAGGCAGACTTTGTACATAGGTACTCCCTGTCAACTCTTGTTCAATACTTATATTGGAACAGCTTGATATACGTTGAGCTCGTTTCCTAACAACTTAAGATCTTAGGACAACTATTGATTTATTATAGTCTTAAAGCTCTGGTTCCAAAAGGTCCTGAGTTCTAGTTTCATTATCAATCTTTATTCCTTGTTTGTTCTCGTGCACCTCTAGTCAATTTGTGTAATACACCTTATTTGGTTTTATCTCTACTCCATCTGTGAGACAGGGTCGCCCATGAGGAGGAGTATTCAAATAGCTTGATAAACATTGTTCAACCCATTTCCTAACAGTTTAAGTTTCCAAGACAAATGATGACTTAAAAACTTATAAAGTTAGGATGTGATATTTGGAATACAAAGGCACAATTGGAGACTTAACAACCCATAAAGTTGAGATGCGTTATCTGGAATACAAAGGCCTGTTTCAGCTAATAAGCCAAAGACATGATGTTTCCTTGAGGTTGTGAAAAACCCTTTTATTTATTTATTTGTTTTTTTCATCATTTGAAGCAATTACTGGGACTAGCAAATCCTTAACTAACTGAAATATATGAAAAGAGTAGAAACCAAAATATACATCACATCAGTATACATTTTACCAAGTCAGTCAACAATTACCATCTGTTTCCTTTAATTAATACATATCATGAGCTTAAAATTGGAAGCCTACCTCTAGATTAGGCCACTGTATCATTTCTTCAGCCAGCATCCTTAGAGCGATACGGTTTTTGGGGATTTTTCCTTCATTGACCTACACAAATAAAGAAGCACAGATAAATCAGCCTAAAATGTAATTGCTTTGGTTTGTCTCAGCCTAATATATAACTGCTTTTTGTTTGTAAAGGAAGCTAACAAGAATTAGTGTCATACTGATATTTATTAGGTCTTATTGATCCCCATTTGACTTTAATAGAAAAAGCCTCTCTGCGATGTCAAGATAGAAACACCCCAAATGTGGTCTTGCCCCAGAGAGGTAAATGTTTTGACCCAACGTTTGGGGTTAAAAATAAGAGAACTTTTGAGAGATTTGTTCAGTGCTAAAATCACTTGGAACAGTGGTGTGCTAGCACTTACTGAAACTGCTATATTTAGCTATTGAAGATAGTGGATATCTCAAGGAAGGCATCTTGATAAGTGGATATAGGTTTGGTTGAAACAAAGCAAAATGAAGTCTCGAGTCTACTCCCTTCCATCCTATGCTCTTTACATCCATAGCTTGCATCTATTTCTATTGCTTAGATTGAATCTATAATCATTCCAGTGCATTACTTATCTACACGTGGATATTTCACTGGTCCAATTGTCAGAATTTAGGACAACTAACAAAGTGGTACCTCAATTCAAAAACATGTTCTCTTTGGTACTTTTGTGTGCTGGCCTCTCATACCCATGCACTCAGCTTCCGGCAAGGGTTCTCACTTACTAGAGTTGGCAAGATTTATTTTTTGTTTGATTCCTTTCCTGATTCTTATTTTGATTTCAATCCTCCCAATAAAGTTTTCCAAATTCAGATATTAAGGCCCCGTTTGGTAACTTTTTTGTTTTCTAGTTTTTTTGTTTATGCTTTCAAAATTCTGTAAACTGACAATAAAAACATGTTTGTTAAATCTGTTTTCGTTTTTTAGTTTCCAAAAAAAAAATGAAAACTTAAACAGAAAAACGAAAACTAAAAAAAAAAAAGTGTTTTCACTTTGTTTTCTTTTTCTGTTGTAAACATTTTTATAAATTTTATTATCATATTAAAATAAATTACTTTATTAAAATATTTTATTAAACTAAAATTATTATTAATAAATAATATAATTTAATTAAATAAATTATTTAAATAAATTTGTAATATATTTATTAATTATTTTTAATAAATAAAAATTATAATTTAATCCAATAATTATTTTAATTTAATTAATATAAATATATTTTATTACATAATTTTGATAAAATATAATTTAATTCGACTATGATATTTTACTAAAATAATTTAATAAGATATACTTTTAATTTAGTAATTAATTTGATTAATATAAAATATATTTTATTAAATTATTTTCAATAAATATCACAATTAGATTAATTAATTAAATTAAATTTAATAATTAATTTGATTTAGTTATTTTAACTAATAATAAATATATTTTATTAAATCATTTTTAATAAATATCATAATTAAATTATTTGAATTATTATGAAATATATTTTAGTAAATATTATAATGAAATTATAATAAATATATTTCATATTTATTGGATTAATGATATAGTAATTATATTTATTAAATTTTTAAATAAATAATATAATTAAATTAATATGAAATACATTTTTTTAATTCTATTAAATTTTTTGAAATTAATAAAATAAAATATTTTATGAAAATAAAAAAATTAATAATTATAAACAAAACTGCATTTCCAAAGATAGTTTTAGTTTTCATTTTAGAAAAAATAAACAACAACAGAAAACACAAAACAGAAAAACGACAACAGAAAAACAACAACATTATCAAACAGGTCCTAAGTATAGCATTTTTTGTCCTCTGAATAAAGGGAACTTACTTCTTCTAAGGCAGTAGCCAAGTCATCCCTTGTTGGAGCTTCAGAATCATCAATGCCAAGAAGCTGCCTTCGCTCTACTTCTCTTGGGTCCTCAATCATTACAGTCAACTTAACCTACAAATTGTTGAAAGAAAATAATAATTGAATAACTATAATACACTAATAGTGAGATTAGCATTTGGTAGAAACAATGTTTTAGAAAAATAAGGTGAATGACAACTAACAAAAACAATTAGACTGATGTAAGACGAGTGAGAGAGGAGTTCTTGAAATTATAGGGGTGTGTTTAAACGCAAAGCGATACTGATAAAAAACCAAAAGAGCCGAGGATTTTGAGATGGTTCCAATTAAAAACTCTTTAAAGAGTTCAAAAGTCGTGTAAGAGGAGGTCAACAATTTGTCCTCTGGGCATTGTCGTTCAAATGGTGTGTCTATTCCTGCTCCATTTTGGCTATTTTCTTGGTTCTTTTACTGTATTTTCAGATCCAATTTAGATTAGGAGTATTTTACATATTTGTTTTAACTAGAAGTCCTTTATCTTGGGCTTATTGTAATCATTAGTAATTAGGATTTGATGGTGTTGTCCTAGTCCAACTAGGAAAACATCATTAGTAGTTTAATTAGGCTTAGGTTTTCTTATTTTCAAATTAGGTTTGTGATTATAGTTCTACAAGTATATCTTAAAATCTTATAATTATTCAGTCAATACATGTTTAATAGATGCAAGCATATTCTTGGAACTCTTGGATTTTGTGAATTCAAGAGCATATTCTTCTGGATTCAAGAAAGATTATCTGTCATACAAGGGAACAAGATCCAGCCAAATGCCCTGTTGCTAAATGGTATCAAAGCATGTGCATTGCTTGATTTTCCAACCTTCCATTTATAATACACAAGGTGTTTACAGGTTCCTCCAGATCAATGGCCAACCTAAAAACCAATGATCAATGTTTTGAGAGTATTTTGGCCTTAAACCATAGACAACATCAACGAAACAAGGAAATAGTAGCAGAAATCAAAGATATGCTTACTGCGATAGCTGCTCCAAGAGGTATAACTTTTGCTGTTCAGAAGGCTCAGGTTTTGCATATCCAATTGAATATTGAACTTCAAAGTTCAATATCTACCACATCATTCAATTTGGTCCCAACACTACACTAAAATAAAATAAAGATGAAACATTGCGGAGTCTAATTTAATACCTGAAGAGTAGGCAGAAGAATATGTTCCAACGGAATGAACTATGCGGATAGAGTTATATCTCCAGACGAAGTGGTTCAGGGGGAGACAGTGGCAGAGTCTTCATCCACATATGAGGAGTCTAGAGAACAAAGGAGACTGAGGTACAACAGACTCCTCCCTTTGTGAATGAAACTTATAAAGGTAATATTTTTTAAGACAATTATAATTTGGATCTAAGGAAGAAGTTATTATTGGTCTTCAAAAGGTGGAGGTTAAACATTCCAGAAGGTTGAAATATGAAGGTGAGAGGCAAAATTTGGATTCACTTTTGTTGGAGGAGAAGAAGAACAAGAACAAGAACAAGAACAAGAAACTATTAGTCCTCCAAATGTAGAGAGTGAGAATTCAAATAGATTGAGATTAATTGATTTTGTAGAAATTCAATAAGCAAAAGAAGATCAAATTCATCTGAAGGCTTTAAATATTCAAGATTGTTTTGAGTTTTCCACTCCATTGTTTCATATGATTCATATCTTGAACTCAAGGTGGAGTTCCTTTAAAAAGGGGGAATCTGATGTAGGTTGAGCAAGAGAGTTCTTGAAGTCACGGAAGTGTTTAAATGCAAAACTGGATCGAGACAACACCAAAAAAGCCGAGGATTTCAAGATGGAAAGTTTTCGATTGAATGCTTGCCGTGTAGGAGATAATAAACATTTTGTTATCTGGTCAATGCCACTAGAATTGCATGAGCGACTATTCCTCCAGCATTTGGCTATTTTCTTGGTTTTTTTACTGCATATTCAAATCTGAATTAGATAAGGAGTATTTTAGGTATTTTGTTTTATTTTTAAGTCCTGTACCTTGGGCTACAACCCTTACTGAAATCACTAAGATTAGATCTGACTAGGAAACATCATTAGAAGTTTAATTAGGTTCAGGTTTTCTTATTTTCAAATTAGGTTTAGGATTACTTTAGTCTTCTATAAATATAGCTTGAAATCTCAAAATATTGTCAATTCATGTTTAAAATTAAAGTGAATACACTTCTTGTTGATCGGTAAGCAAAAAATAAAAGAGAAAATAAAGGAAAATGGGTTTGATTCAAAAGTAACCTTCTCTCTAATTTAAATTAATTCCCAAAAGTGATATTTCTTTTCCATCATATTTTTTCTTACAATACTCTCTATTTATAAACTTTATTACAACCATTAAACTAACTAATTTGATAGAAAGGTCCTAACTAACTAATTTGGGTACATAACAACTTCCACATCCTTAAAAAATGACCTTGTCCTCAAGGTCAAAAATACAACTAATGTAGTGTTGCAAGCCTTATGAATCCAAGACAACTTTATTTTATTTTTATCTTTGGTGAGAACCCAAATGACAGATACCATTAAGACTAAACCAAAACAAATGTGTTGGCTGAATTCGAATTACATTAAACCCATTGTTTTATCTTGTGGAAAGTGGGAACTTCTAGAGAACTCAATCCCATGGTCCAGTTCATTACCTCACCCCATGGGTTCTCAATCCAACGGTCCAATTCATCACCTCACCCCATGGTAAAGAACCTTTCCTTTTCTTTTTTTATCTCGATTTATCTTCTTCTCAACCACATAAATGTAGAAGTCGCTATTATCCTTTGCTAAAACTGTAACTGAACCAAAATGTGTTGCAACTTGAGACGCGCTGTCAATTTAACCTTTGGTAGCTTCAATTTCGAATTTGGTTAAGCGGAAGGATGAACCACCTCGGATCTCTTCAATTTCAGTTGGTAAAATTTGGGTGATGATCTCAGATCGTATGAAGGAAATGACTTTGGGTTTCTTCAATAACGTCATTCGATCCACCAAGTTAACTGACCACACATCAAATAACGGCGGTGATCGCACAATATCTAACTCAATCTTGGTAGCGATGGCTAAAGTTTTCTTCACTACCAAATCAGACAATATAGAGCAAAAACAAGGGTTTTGTTCCCTTCTAGCGGTGACCTTGATGACAGTGTTTCCAATATCTCCACATTTGGAAGCAATTGATAGCGCCAAGAGCCTTGCGATCCAATTTCTCCTTCGCTACGATTGTTTCTGTTGCTAGTGAGACGTCAGTAGCCACTCATAAATAAACGATCCACTTGGGTCCCACAACTCTGGCTTAAAGAATGTGTTCCCAGCTGGTAGAGGTGGGGCATATGATTAGTTGTGGAAGGATTTATTAGTCTTGAGGTCTTCCTTAGGTGGTTTGCCGACGAAGATCAACCTTCATTGGCCTTCCCTGGTTTTCCTGGTGAAGGTTTTCAATTGTATTTTTGTATTCTTGAACATTTTTAATTTGATCACTTCAAACATTTCAGTTTGAGAAACAGTAAGCAAATCAGCTTCTTGCTTTCTTTGATTTTCTTGATTTTCAATCTGAGGGTTGATAATTTCTGGCATTTGAGGTTAAGAATTCCTAATTCCCTGATCCTTCTCCTGATTCTTCTTAGGGGTGTTTAGAGTTTTTGGAATGACAAAAAGTTATAAAATTTGATAAAAGTTTTAGATTCGTAATTTGTACAGTGTGACAAAAAATGAATAACTTTTGGAGATTTTTAGTG
>QLOD02000024.1:27484729-27496737 GCA_003260245.2 Sideroxylon spinosum | reverse complement strand
CTGCGCCATGTAGAATGAGGAGGACGTCACCGATCACAATACAAATAGGAAATCCTCGAGGATTCTCTTTCGTTCAGTTTGGCTAGGGTTTCAAATTGTGGATTCGAAGAGTCTGGCTTTAATTTGATCCTGGTCAATACCACTGCTTCGAGAATAGCCCGAATTTGCGTATCCAAATTGATGACGTTGGTACAAAAATATATATATATAACCGGCACATGTCATCAATCTCGAGCATGTTCTCTTAAAACTCTAATGCTCGGGGCGAATCCCCAAGCAAGGTCAAAGCAAAAGAAGGGCCCACTATTTAAATATTTACATTTAAGTCATGTTGATTCAATTACGATTCACGACATCCAAATCTGACAAGTGACAGACAGATGAGATATTTATACAGTTTTTAAAGGTCATATCCCACATAATCCTTCCGTTTGCTCATATGTGCATTTGATAGCAAATGACACTTATTTAATGCAAAGTGATAGGCATTCAATGCGGGACACACCTTTACGAAAAGCAGATTCCCTCAAATAAAAAAGCAATCATGAGACTTCCAATTATTTGTATTTAATATATTGCTATCTTCGGACTATAAAAATGACACTAAATTCAAAATACAAGGGAGCTCACTATTGATCCACAAAGTTTTGTCAATTTACTTACGTATTCTCTCAAGCCTTTTCTGACTTTATTATCGAAGAGATTGTGGTTGGGGATCCTGCTCGGCCCTTCTTTCTAACTTGTATTTCCTTTTCAGGCTTGAACGACCGCTCGTTTTGTGGACGTAGAGGGCATGCTCGGCAGTATTTTTTGAAACCGAACATTTGGCGCCCACCGTGGGGAATGTTTCTTTTTCGATTCCCTACATTTCTTTACCGAGAAAACCATCGTTCTTTAACGAAAACGAAGGAGATGACTTCAGGCGGTAATACAACACCTCCGCCTTCACCTAGGGGAGGAGACAATACTACGCCCTCAAAGCAGAAGAGTAACCCCCTGGTTATACGAACTCCTGGTTTGGAATCCAACAAAAGAAAGAAGGCAGAAAACCCGGAAACTACTAACCGAAGAAAGGATTTACAAGCAAGAGCAAATGCAAAACAAGCGAAGTTGGAAGAAATCTTGCTTGAATTGAGCAAGGGAAAATGGAAGATGGAAGCTCAGGCTGACGCAGATATCGACGATCTGGAGCTCTACTCTGATGGGAGCTTAAATACCCTCTATGATGATATGGAGGGTTAAGATGGTGGAAAGGAAAGAGAGGCTCTTAATAATGCACATACCGGAGTTAAGCGCACGGATGTCGATAGACGGATGGATGCAGGCGCTTCCGGGGTTGAGGAGGCAGGGTTATTACAAGCCCGACAGTTGAAAACCATGGATGCACGAAGGGGTGTATCAGTCAAGTCACCTCGTAAAGAAGTGACACTTAAAAAAAGAATCGCCATCGAAAGAAATACCTCGAGTCGAGTGAAGACTCTTCAAGGGAAGATGCAGTTATGGTGAAGAAGGGGAAGAATAATAAGCTCAAGGGGGTACTGGAGATGCAATACAGTGAGGGTGATGCCCCCGACCAAAGCACGCGGATGATGGCGAGGAACGCGCTTGGAAGGATTTCTGCCTTCCCTTTCATCGCAGAAATATCTGAAGCCGAGCCACCAAAGAAGTTCTAAACTCCACGTTTTACCCTCTACGACGGCAAAATGGATCTATTGGCTAATTATAGCCATTATGTCCAAGAAATGACGCTTTGGAGTACTAATAATGAGCTGATGTGCAAAGTTTTCCCTTCAAGTTTGGGAGATACGGCGCTTTAATGGTTCCATAAACTACCCCACAGAAGTATCGGGTGCTGGAGATAACTCGCAGAAGAGTTTGTCAGCAGGTTTTTGGCCAATGCTAAATAGCCAAAAACCTCTGGCGTGCTCTTGACGTTGAAGAAGAAGAACGGAGAAGGTTTATGGGATTACTCCTGAAGATACATGGAGCTCTCCAATGAGGTTGAAGGGTGTTCCGAGCAGTTGGCAGTAACCTCATTTAAGTTAAGACTATAAAAGGGTGACATGTTGTGGCTATCATTAACAAAAAACCAGCAGCAACCATGTCCGACCTTATTTGCATAATTGAGAAATATGCAAAAATGGAAGATGAAATCAAGCCGCTCGAACATAAGGAGACGAGAATGTCCAGCTCGAGGAGAGAAAGAGATAATAGAAGCAAAAGGCCAGTATTTGTTGATGAAGGCAAGTCGGTGTTCGACGCCATCAGTATAATATTCAAGGAGCCTATCTTCAGGATCCTCCCCCAGATAAAGAACAAGCCGTACTTTCACTGGCCGAGGAAGTTACCCGACTTTCCAGGAAAGGAGGGTCATAAGGATTACTGTTCCCATCATGAAGACAGAGGACATTGGACGGGAGCATATCGTTCCCTGCAATTTCACCTTGAAGACTTGGTGAAAGAAGGCCATCTGAAGGAGTTTATCGACGAATCAAAGACCGGAAACGATGATGGTCGCCCCCGAGCGCAACGGGGAGGCCAAGAGAGAAAGAAATGACGAAAGAGGCTATGCGAATGAAGCCCCACCGCCACCGAGGAATAGGGAAAGAGGGGACGTGTAGAGGCCGGCCGTTATACACATTATACATATGGAGCAGCGTCCCCAGGCCGTAGAAAAGTCCAGTTGGCCATATAACGGAAATACTTGGCGTCTTAGGCTCCCTGAACAAACGTCAACAAATAAGACATGCTTGGGTGATAACTTTTAACGAAGAGCATGCTGAAATTCAACGACCACATAATGATGCCTTGGTGGTTACCTTGGGTATGTTTGAGTCGGAAGTCAAAAGAATTTTGGTCAACTCCGGAAGCTCGACGGAAGTAATGTTTCTTGGTTTATTCAAGAAACTAGGTCTGACAGAAGAAAATCTCGAGTCGGCCACCTGTCCTTTGATTGGATTCAACTCTGCACCAGTTTGGCCCCTAGGGAGAGTCATTATTCCCGTCAGAACTGGCCCAGTTCAATATGACGTGGAATTCACAGTGGTCGACGCGCCGTCATCTTATAACGCTATCGTTGGAAGGTCATGGATACAAACCCTAAAAGCTGTTCCATCAACCTACCATCAAGTTCTGAACTTTCCTCATGATGGGGAGGTGGTCGAGATTAAAGAAGAATAATATACCTCAAGAAGGTGTTTCACTGCAGCTCTGAGGTCCAAAAACCCTCCCCGAGCACGTCCAACACGCTGAATTGCATAAAAATTCACCAAAGATCGATGATGTAGGCGGAGACCCCGAGAAGAAAGCGATTGAAAAGTTGGAGAGGTTCAATGTTGGTCATGTCGATGAGGGCAAGTTTTTCTTGATCGGGTCAGACTTGGAACCAAAGAAAAAGCTGAAACTAACCGAGATGTTGTTGAAAAACATTAGCACCGTCGCTTGGACACCGTAAGAAATGCCAGGTATTTTCCCAGAATTTATCAGTCATAAGCTTAATGTCAATCCTGGGGCGAAACCTGTAGTTCAGAAGGCAAGAAGATCAGCTCTACAATATGCTGAGGCTGTCTTGGAGGAGGCTTCTTGAGGCTGGAGCCACTGGGGAAGTTTCTTACCCGTAATGGCTTGCCAATACAGTTGTCGTAAGGAAGAAGAACGGCAAATAGAGGGTTTACGTCGATTATACCGACCTGAACAAAGCATGTCCGAAAAGATGCGTTTCCATTACTGAAGATCGATCAATTGGTCGATTCAACGGCTGGAAGTTTGCGTATATCTTTCTTGGATACGTACTGGAGTTACCATCAGATCCCCATGTACGGCCTCGATGAGAAGAAGACCTCGTTCATTACCCCTAAGGGGTTTACTGCTAGAAGGTTATGCCTTTTAGGCTAAAGAATGCCAAGGCCACCTACCAACAAATGATCACCAAGATGTTCAAAGACGACCTCGGTCAGATCATGGAGGTTTATATCGACGATATGGTGGTCAAAAGCAAAGAGTCAAACACTCACATTCAACATTTACAGCATATATTTTCAAATTTGAACAGATAAGGGTTAAAGCTCAATGCTGCCAAATGTGCCTTTGGAGTGAGCTTAAGGAAGTTCTTAGGTCATTTGTTCACGATGAGAGGGATTGAGGTTGACCCCGAATAAATTCAAGCAATCCTGTCTGTCTCACCGCCTCGCACGAAGAAAGAAGTCCAAAAGTTGACTGGAATGGTGGCGGCCCTCAACAGATTCATTAGCCAAGCATATGACAAGTGCCAGCCGCTCTTCAAACTATTGAGAAGCCAGCTCGGCACTGGAGAAACTAAAGGAATATTTAGTGACAGCCCTGATTTTATCAACTCCAAAACCAGGGGATGTTCTACAGCTTTATCTGGCAGTAGCTGACTCAGCGACTAGTGCAGTGTTACTGAAAGAAGAATGGGGAAAATAAAGCCCTATCTATTATGTGAGCAAAACCCTTCAAGGGGCGAAGTGCAGATATTTACCTTTGGAAAAGCTAACTTTGGCATTGGTAATGGCATCCAGGAAGTTAGCACACTATTTCTATGCCCACACAATCCAAGTCATCACTGATCAGCCACTTGACCAACTTTGAAAAAGGCTGATATCACTGGGCGAGTGGCCAAATGGGCGGTCTCTCTGGCGGTTTTCGATTTGAAGTTCATTCTCAGAACTACCATAAAGGCCCAAGTGTTGGCAGATTTCATAGCAGAGTTCAGTAACCCTCCTCCCGACCAAGTTGAAGAGGTTTGGCAGCTCACAATCAACCCAGATGCTCAAGTAGTTTCAGAATCAGCTCCAACTTCTTGGCAGGTCGAGGTGGATGGGTCAGCTTCCAAAACGGGGGCAGAAATTGGCGTAGTCCTAACTACCCCAGAATGAGTGACCATTGAATACGCAATCAAGTTAAAATTCCAGGCAACTAACAATGAAGCCGAGTATGAAGCTCTTCTAGCTGGACTTAACATAGCCCAGAAACTGTTCGCTCGCAATGTGCTGATTAAGACAGATTCTCAATTAGTCGCAAATCAGTTAAAAGGCAAGTACGTGGCGAGAAACGAGAGGATGCCAGCTTATTTGGCTTTATCAAAGAAGAAGCTGGAACATTTTAACATCATTGGAATAAAACAAGTGAGGAGGGATCATAATAGCCATGCTGATGCTTTGGCAATTCTGGCTTCTTCCCCGAGGATGAGATTTTCGAATACTGCATTGCTCAAGGAGCTCGAGGAGCCAAGTGTCTCAATATCGGGAGAAGTGGCCTGTATTGGGCCAAGCCCTTCTTGGACGGACCCAATTATTTTGTAACTCAAAAACGGCGTCTTCCCTAAAGATAAAGTGGAAGCGAATAAGCTCAGAATAAAAGTTACGAGGTTTTGGCTATCTTCGACAACAAACTTTACAAAAAATCTTTCTCGGGCCCGTACTTACTATGTGTCCATCCTGAAAAGGTATCAGATTTCCTTTATGAAATTCATGAAGGGGTCTATAGGGCTTATACTGGGGGCAGATCGTTAGCCCACCGAGCAATTTCTCAAGGTTATTAGTGGCCAAAGATGGGACGGGACACTTAAGCTTATGTTCGAAAGTGTAAGAAATGCTAAAAGTTCGTACCAATCCTGCATCAGCCTGCTTGGGAGCTTAGTCCACTCACTAGTCCTTGGTCTTTTGCTCAATGGGGTTTGGATATAGTGGGGCCTCTATCCACTGCAGCTGGAAACAGAAAGTGGTTGCTAGTCGACACAGGTTATTTTACAAAGTGGGTGGAGACAGAGCCTTTGGCTCATATTAAAGATGTAGATACAATACGTTTTTTTATAGAAGAGTATCATTACAAGATATGGTATTCCCAGAATACTCATTTCTGATAATGGCACGCAGTTTGATAGCTCTCCGTTCAGAGATTCCTGCTCCAAATACGGAATTAAAAACATTTATTCTACTCCAGCTTATCCTCAGGGCAACGGCTAAGCCTAGGCAACCAACAAAGTTATCCTGAGTGGCATCAAGAAGAGGTTGGAACCAACCAAAGGAAAGTGGGTAAATGAACTCCCAACGGTGCTCTGGACATACAAAACTACTCCGAGGAGGTCGACTGGTGGATCCCCTTTTTCTCTTACCTATGGGACGGAAGCTGTAATCCCCCTTAAGGTCAGCCTACCCACCATACGCTCACAAGGTTTCGATAGTGGAGAAAAAGATATGGCTCTGGGTACTAGCTTGGACCTGATTAAGGAGATAAGGGAGTTAGCAGCCCTAAGACTCACAAACTAGAGCACGAGCAAAAAGTTCAATAAAAGTGTCAAATCTCAAGAATTCAAGGTTGGTGATTTCGTATTGAAAAAGCTGATGGGAACTAGGAAAAATCCTAACGAAGGAAAGCTCGGCCCGAACTGGAAGGGACCATTTCGTGTTGAGGAAGTACTGGGAAATGGTGCATACCGGTTATTAGATTTGAAGGGAAGACGCGTCAAAAGGCTATGGAACGTGGCCCATTTGAAGTTATTTTACTTGTCAGAGTTTTTGTTTTTATAAGTGCTCATTTGTTTTCACGCTAAATGTTGTAGGTTTACTTTAAATAAGGTTCCAATGAAAGCATTGAAGAAGTAAAATGATTGCCTCACTGGTTTCTAGTGTTGGCTCGTCCCATTGGACTCATCCAATGGTGGTTCTTCATAGGATTGCCTCACTGGTTTCTAGTGTTGGCTCGCCCCATTGGACTCACCCAATGGTGGTACTTAAAAGGATTGCCTCGCTAGTTTCCAGTGCTGGCTCGCCCCATTGGACTCATCCGATGGTGGTTTTTGCAAAAGCTGTTATATTGGATAGACAATGATATGTTAAAGCCACGATGCCTTCTGAAAGCCTGGTCGGCATCATAAAAAACGTGTGGACTCAGGTAAAGAACATCTATAAGGGTTATCATTTCATGAACTCTACCCCCAAGGAGTGGGTCTCAAAGACCAATTTTCCAGGAAAATGTTTTAAATACAAGGGATCTCCGTTGATCAATCCTCAATGACCAACCCAGTGGGTTTCACTAAAAAGTCATGAAAGTAATATCTAATATTTAAGGGGTTTTACTTATTCAAGTATTTAACTCTGTCCTTAAAGTCTACGTGAGAATTTTCACCATCATTTTGAAAGGGAAATGCCGAGCTTTCTTGGGTATTTTGATTTTCTGATTTGTTTTACAAAAGCATAAGTACTTCGCTAAGTAATCAGTTGATCCATATGCCCTACATAAAGTTCTCGTGGTCAGGGAAGTGTCACATATAAGGGAAACAAGATCTGGTGATCAACTTTGCAAAGTTTTAACTACTTAAGAATTTTATCAGCTTCCCAACCACATTTCATATAGCTTAGTTTTCAAACTATAAAAGGATTTGAAAGACAAATCAACACGTGTGTTTTTCTGCAAAAGATGACATTACGAAGTCATTAATCAGGCCAACGTCAAAAGGTAAAAGAAATGTACAACTCATTTTTACCATTTTAGTTTTGTACATTTTTGCGTTTGCACATTTTGCATCAGTGCTATAAACTGAAGTTAGTAAATCACACAAGACATTTTACATCAATATGAATGAGGTAAGACGTATCTGTTGCACGAATCAAGCACAAGTTATTTGATAAGAAAAGTTCATTTCATCAAAAAAAAATCATTACAAGAAAAACATCCATAAACAATTACAAAAGAAGTCTTTTGTAAAATAAAGCAAATCTAAAGCTTAATCTTTTGAAGGCTCGTCCTTTTTGAGCTCATCCTTTAGAAGCTCGGGAACGTCGACCTCTACTTCAGGGATATGCTCAGTAGGCTCTTCGATGGCTGTAGTTTGAGGGTCTCGGTCAAAGCTAAATTTAGGAATCTGAGACTCCAGGTTTGGAAATGGGAGATTCCTGTACGTCTCGGAGGCAGGATTAACATTCAACTCCCGCATTGCAGCCTTCTAGCCATCCAAGAAATATTCATTCCTCGCCTCTTCCATTTGACCCATGAAATCATTGGACTGAGTTTCCAGATCCAAGGCTGCCTTTCTGAACTTTACCTTACGAGTCTCATCTCTGAATTCAGCCTTTAACTTTATGTTGTCCTCGATCATTTTTTCATATCCCTGATTGGACTCATGCAAGCTCTTCATCAATGACTCCCTCTCAGCCTTGATCTTGGAAATCTTAGCGTTCGCCTCGCCGAGCAACCCTATCTTCTCCAAGACTTCCTTGTCTTTCGAAGCTAGACGAGCCAGAGTAGCATCCATATTCTTCTCACTGGCTTCAGCTTTCTCTGCAGTAGCTGCAGTGTCTTGTTGGGCTGAAACCAACTTCTTCTCTAGCTCGGCCATCTCCTTCTCTATCTCATTAACCTTCCCTTTTATTGCTCGAAAAGAGGAGTCATCTCTACTGACTTTCTCGTGAAGATCATTGCTTCGAGCCATTAGCTCCATGGAACAAAAAGTTGACTGCAAAAAAAAAAAAAAAAAAAAAAAAAAACAAAGAGTCAGAAAGAAAGAAAAACGCTGAAGGGAATGAAATGGATATTTATAACTTATGAGAGAGTTACTTACAGTTAGTAAGGATTTCATAAGGGTACCCTGTAGGCCTTCCATCTTGTTCTTCCTCGTGTTTAGAACGTCGCGAGGGGGTGTTATGGCTTTGAGGAAGAGCTCGGGGAAGTTCAGTGTCCAGTCTCAAATAGAGAACGGCCTTTTGTCAGGAAATTCTAAGCTTGGAATTGAGATATTTGGAGTCCAGGGAAGAGAATCTCCGGATTGGGTCTTCAGGGACGCGTATTGAGGAGGAATTTGGCTCGAGCTCCCCTCACCACTCATTAGCCTATCTTTAGATAATGTCATAAGAGGAGGAGGTTACGAAGACTCACTTCGAGAGCTCGAAAAGGCTTGGGTTGAGGATGGGGGATCCAAAACCACTAAATCTCGAATTTCTTCCACCTTTTGTTTCTTTTCAGCTGTAGGATCCCCCGCTTCAGCCTCAATGCTCCTCTTTGGAGCAATACTTAGTTCTCGAAGTTGATCTACTTGTTCTTCTTGTTTTTCTCAATATTCTCCTCCTTGATCTTTCTTCCTAGGTCAGCTTTTTGGCCCTCTTCGACCTTGTTCCTTTTTATTTCTTCTTCCCTCTTTCTCGCGGCCTCGGACCTCTTTTGTTTGCTCTTTTCCTTAGCAGCTTTCTTGATATCTCGTTTCGGTGCCATTCGTGGATTGACGGCCTAGATTGGTAATGCCTCCAATGCGGCTAAATCTCCTTCTCATTCGGGGACGACTGTGGCGAGCATCAAGTAAGGATGATGGTTGTAATAATATTCTATCTTCCTCTCGTCCGTTTAATTGAACCACTGGTGTAAGGTGTCCGCCGCACTTTAGATATCAAAACCTTGTGGTGGGGAGATAAACGATCTGTATATCGGCTGGAAGTTGAAAAAGATTGGTGCCGATCTCGCAAAAGGGTAAGTATCTGGGCCGTCGAGGAATTTAATGACCTCTTCAATATGATCTGTGTGGACCCCTGCTGCTCTGACCCAAGATTTCCTTTCTCAATCGTCTGCATTTGAGGAAAAACAATGGTTAATTCGTATTATCCTAGAAATCAGAAAGATATTACATATAGATAAAATACAATTATCACCCGACCTGGCCTCGACGCAGCTGAAATCAATAGGGGAAAATCATCTTCTCCAGTTCTGCAGGTGCATTCCCCAGACACCACACACCATTCGTCCTTGAAACCATTGATGTTATCAAGTAACATATGCATGAGGGCTTTCTCTAGTCAGGACTTCAAGTACCATATATTTTCACTTTCCCTAACCTTTTGGAGGTTATAACAATAGAGCAAATCATAAACGGATAGGTGAAATCCGTATCTACAGTTCATTTATTCTACCCCGTTGACAATCCTATAGAAGTTGTGTGTGACAAACCTAGGCGAAAGGTTGATCGTATGGAAAATCAAACGTAAGAAACGGGAGATTGGGAACCTAAGCCCTCCCTCGGTGATAGCTATGATGGGGAAGAGACCGACTTCGTGCTCACCCTCTTCCCCAAACCTGATATTGACGCTATCAAGTATGTTGTACCTTCCCTTGAACCTCCTAAAACCCCCTCAGCCTTAATCTCATCTGACAACCTGCCCATTTTTGACCTAACGAAGTGGGATAAAAAATAGAAGAATAAAAATCAGTCACTCACCGAACGAAAATACAGAAAATGGATGAATGATAAGAAAGCAGAACGCAAAAACAAGAGGTCGTGAGTGCGAAAGAGAATAAAGCAAAGCTTTAATGGCGGAATAAGGGAGATCGTTTCGATTGAACAGATGAAAAGTCAAAATCGAAATCGAGCGAGAAAGGCACATTAAATGTGGCCGCTCGAAATGACAAAATTTGGCCATGGCATACTGACTTTTAGTCTTCCAGGCACGAAATCCCTCGTTGCATTCGCTTGGAGTCAATCGTAACATCCATGCGCTTCGCATACGGCGAAAACAACCTGTCACTAAGTGACATGTATGACTTGAGATTATAAGAAAATGGGGATAAGAAAAGACGAGTAAATACGTCTAATGATATGCCTTATTCATTTACTCTGCTCGGGAAAAATACTTCCCGACTAGAATGGGGGCATAATATTGGTACAAAAAAAAAGAATATAACCGACACGTGGCATCAACCCCGAGCATGTTCTCTTGACGCTCTAATGCTCGGGAGGCATATCCCCAAGCAGGGTGAAAGCAAAAGAGGGGCCCACCATTTAAATACTCATATTTAAGTCATGCTGATTCATTTGTTACTATTTAGTTACGATTCACGACATCCCCATCTGACAAGTGGCAGATAGATAGGACATTTGTACAGTTCTTGAAGGTCACATCGCACACAATCCTTCCGTTTGCTCCCACCTGCATTTAATAGCAAATGACACTTATTTAATGCAAAGTGATAGGCATTCAATGCGGGGCACACCTTCACGAAAAGCAGATTTTCCCAAATAGAAAAGCAATCATGAGATTTTCAATTATTTGTATTTAATATATTGCTATCTTCGGACTATAAAAATGACACTAAATTCCAAATACAAGGGAGCTCACTATTGATCCACAAAGTGCTGTCAATTTAATTACGTATTCTCTCAAGCCTTTCCTGACTTTATCATCAGAGGGATCGTGGTCGGGGACCCTCCTTGGCCCTTCTTTCTAACTTATATTTCTTTTTCAGGCTTGAACGACCACTCGTTTGTGGACGTGAAGGGCACGTTCGGCAGTATTTTTTGAAGCTGAACAGATGATATGCTCGTATGGAATTCGAATAGTATAAATGATGAAAACGAAAGGCAAAAAATTGGCTTAATGCCGCGCTTCAATATCAGTCCAAGGTTTACCGGTGAACGAACTGAATAAAGGATAAGGTCACGCGTCAGCGGACTCGTCATCCAATATAATATCTGATTAATTGCTTTTATACACTATGCTTAGATCCATTTTTATTTTTAACCTCTCAATTTCGTAAACGTATGCAAAAGTGTAACAATAGATTGATCAGTTTAATTTAACAATATGTGTGATACATGCATGTACAAAACGTAAGTATTCAAAATAAAAAAAAAATAAAAAAATCCAAAATATCTTTGGTACAAACCAATACAAGAACACTTTCATTCTATCTTTGATTAATAGGTGAGATTTTTTTTTTCTTATCCTTCGTCCCTCAATGCTAATGTTCCACAAGTAAGTATAGAATGGAAGTTTTTTTAAATTAATTAATTGTAATAGTATTTCTAGAGAATAAATATTCTCATATCATGTTTAAGAAAATATTTCACAATTTAAATGATGGAATAATATTTAATTGTAATAAAGATATGATTTAAAAAATAAAATAAAAAACAACTAACTATTTTACAACCTCAAATTTCTCTTAATCATACTTTTAGATTGTAAAATTATCATTTTACCTCTTGATCATATTTTTTACCTAGATCT
>QLOD02000024.1:27450282-27460935 GCA_003260245.2 Sideroxylon spinosum | reverse complement strand
AGTAGATTTATGGCATGCTTGTTTAGCTGGGTGTAGGGAGGTTATGAACCCAATGTTTTTTCTTTCTTAAGTTTTGTGGAAAGTTTTGAGTAGTTAGTCGGACGTTTAGTTTGGATTGTGCTAAGGTATTCGCTTAATGCCTCATTATAATTATTAATAAATTCTATTTAACTATCAAAAAAAAAATGTTACGGTCATCTTTAGGCAATCATACGTCTGTGTGATTACTATGGTGGTACAAAATATTAAGCCATATTTTTGGGTCAAATAAGGCAAAACAGATCACAGCACTGAGATTTTTTTTCTCATCCTCAGCAGACTTCTGTGGACTCTACTCTTTTGCATCTAGTTCTTATGATTTATGATGCTCTCACTACTTAACTTAGCAAGTTGATTCATACTCTCCATGGTACCCAAACCTCCTCCAGTTTTACTATGACCTTAGCTAACTCAAGTAACGCTGCCCATGTTGCTTCTTCACCTATTTCATGGGTTATCAATTCTAGAGTTAGTTCTCATATGTCCGATAAACTTTCCTTATTATCTAGCTTAAAGTCAGTTCATTATCATATTATTTTAGCTTATGGTTTCCCATGCCCGAATGGTGGTAGAGGAGTTCTTCGTCCCCACCACTTTTCTTATCTCTTAGTTTTTGTGGATCAAAATTTTCATTTAATTTTGATCCAGACCGGGTAGCTTTTGCGTTCTTGGAAGAATTAGATCGCAAGTAGTAGGTCTAGCGAGATTAGCACAACAAATTTTTAGGTGGATATTTGTCTTTTTTTGAAGGTCTAAGGGTCCCTTTTTTTTTTTTTTCGGGGGGGAAGTCTAAGAGTATATCACCTTTTTAGAAGTCTAAAAGTCAGTCAGTATGAATGTTCTAAGGTTGCAGAGAATCTATAAATAAGCAAACTTTGTAAGCATTGGGGGGTAGATTTTGAAGATCAAAATTCCTATTATCTATCTCTCCTTTTCTATTGGGATTGAGAGTGGGAGATTAAGCTTATATTCTAGTTTAATCACACTTTCTGTTTATCCTTCTTATTGATTTTGTTCTTTCTTTCATACTTTTTATGCTTTGTGCATCAAATTTGCTCTCAATTAGTTAATTGACTGAGATATTACATTGTTTAGTAACTTCTATTCCCACATCTTGTGTTTTTTAGGACCTCAAGACTAGAAGGACGATTGGTTTGATACATGAGAAGAATAGCCTCCATTATCTCGATTCTCATAGCTTCTCTACAAAAATATAGACCTAGAAAGACAAGTACTTCACACATTTATTACACTTTATTCTCCTTCACAAAGTGTTTACAACTTGCAAGTCTTAAGAACTCCCTCTCACTTTCATATGAAAATTTACAAACAATTTTTCCAAAATCCAGGAGTTCGAATGACAATTTTACCAAAACTGCTTAAAAATGTAGTAGTAACCATGTTGCTTGAACAACCCGATATGGAGTTCGAATGACATTTTATAGAATCAAAATCCAACCTCCTTATGCTTGTGTTCGAACAAACCAAGATGGCATACGAATGTCAACTAACAAGATCCAAAGAAGACAATTTTGGATTGTATCTTCCAAACTCCAAAAGCATCATTTGGATCATCCTTTTTATATTCCTCGGTTTGGAGAGCTTCAACTCCCCTCTTGCACTTCCAATCCACAATCTCACAAATATAAGCCAACAATGTTTCTAATTTAGCATGTGAAGCTTGTTAACTTGGCAAGCTTTCTTTTCCTAGTTGTTACAGTTGCAATGACCTGAGTTGCCTCAAATGATTTCTCCTTTTTGTAATGAAATAACTACTTTTGGCAAAAATAAAATAAAATTTTCCAATTTAATAATGCTTTGGAAAATACTAAATATGTCATCTAATCATTCTATAACATAGTTTTAAAAATCAGCCATTACAAATGTGCAACTTTTTGGGTTCCCCCATTTCCATTACACCTCCCGTTATTTTTTTTTTTACACCCCTGTTTCAAGATGCATTTGCATCATCCTTGTTTCACTTCGCATTTGCATCATCGTGACTGATACCAATACAACAACCATGACCTTATTTTAAAACCTTGTTCTATAATGATCACAGTATTACTCATCAAATCAGATGTATTCATACTTCTCAACAAAATGGTGTTGTTGAACGTACACATCGCCACTTGTTGAATGTTGCTCGCAATTTCTTATTCAATATGCGTGTTCTAACGCATTTTTTTTTTTTTTTGGGAAGATGCAATTCATATTGCATGACATTTAATTAATCATATGCCTTACGTATTTTTGAATAATCAGTTAACTTTCTCATTGTTTTCTAATTGAAGCCCTTTTTGTGCGATGCCTTGGGTTATGTAGCTTTTATTTATGTTCTTGATAGAGGTCATGATAAGCTATCCACTTAGGATCCAAGGTTGTTTTTCTTGGCTATTCTGGCTCACAAAAAGGCTATTGATGTTATTATTCTCTTTTCACTGACTTTTTTTTTTTTCTAAATAAGTCATCTCATCAATATTTTGTGAGTTCAATTGTTACTTTCTTTGAATCTAATCACTATTATAATGACCAACAGTTTTCTCTAGATCTTATTTCTTAAAGTGATGAGGAGACCTTGTTATCTACATGCAGTAGCATTATGAAGTCTAGATCCACACTTCCCAATGAAATGGTGGGACCAACTTTACCTTAAAACTTTCAGTCTTACAGAATGATGAGATCCAAGACTAGGATAGAGGCTATGACAATGGAGGAAACCAAGGTACTCTGAGGCCTTTGTTTCACATGGAGAACAATCTGTAGCTTATTCCATCCTAAAAACATTTCCTTAAATTAGATGAAAGTCAAAATTATTTACAGGTTTGAGGAGCGAAGAGGTTTTGGAGAATGAATGGATTGGCATGCGTGTATATTTGGTTCATCATAGTCTTTTGACATACCCAGAACTAGAATGTTTATCAAAATTACATGAGGCAGCTACTGACGTGGAAATGGAAGCAAATATAAAATAATTATTTTATTTTATAGTATTAGGTTTTTATTTTATTTCATATCATTAGGTTTAAATTTTAGCTTATCATTGGGATTTTATTTTATTGATTTAGAAAAGATTTCATTTTGAATAGGATTATTATTAGGACTAAATTTTTATTTGATTACGTTTTGATTTGATTTCCTTATATAATTGATTTCAGTGCCTATATAAAGGCTTAATTGTAAGGGTTAGGGACCAATGTTGTTAAAATTGGGATTTTACTTAAAATTAATGGAGGTCCATAAAATTGAATCATAAAAATCGTAAAATTTTACCTACAACTTACCTTATAAAATCATAATCTATATAATATAATATTTTAACATTTAGAGTTTACAATTTGATATTTTAGTACTGTTTTTGAATCCTCATTAACATTAACACCATGTTCCCAACCCTCATTAGACCTATTCCCTAAACCAAGTTTTCTTGAATTTCTTTTGGGTAGAAAAGAAGTTGAACCAACCCCACTATTAGACATCACTATATTTATCAAAAATGAAAGAAAATTTCAAAAAATTAAAAAAATAAAAGGAACTTAACAAAGAAAAAAATCTCAACAAAAATATTTCTTAGAATCTTAGTAAAAAAATAATTTTTCAGTAAAAATATTTCTCAGAATCTTAACAAAAAAAAATCTCATAAACAATTTTTGAAAAGGAAAATGGATGCCAAAAAAATGAAAAGATAAGATTATAAAAAAAAAAACAGAATTAGAATGGTTACATGACTTCTAGGACAATTCAACGAAAGTATTGTAGGCTAGGCAACTCATTGGATGTGATTTAACAAGGTTTCTCACGGTAAAATCGTAAAATCATACAATTTTACGATTAAAATCGGGATTTTAACAATATTGTTAGGGACACTTTTTGATGGTTATGAAAAATTGTGTTATTGGAGCCTTCATGGCTTGTTTAACCTCCCTCTCTTCTTTCTTCTTCTGCCTTTGTTTCTCTCTTGCTTAATTTATCTCTCTTTGCTTTATTCTCTATTGTTCTACATCAACTACCCTTTTAATCAGTGCTTTTTTTTTTCTTTTTGTGCACGTATGCGCATATTAAAAAAGAATTAAAAACGTACAAGCACAGACAATAATAATTTAGCATAACATTAAAAAGGAAAATAAGAAATATTATGTATTAAAAAACATATATAACAATGTTTGAGTTATCAAACTAACATGTTATATTTGCTTATGTTTATAGAATTTTCAAACATTTGTATGTATCAAAGTGTTTTAGATTTTCAATTTTTACCCAAAAAACAAAAACAGACACAAAAAAGTTACAGGCGGAAAAAAAAAACTCATAATATTATCGAACACCACCTTAGATTGCTTGAGTTTTGAACAAACTATTGGTCTCAAGCTTAACCAATATTTGGTAGTTTCATGAACATGACTTTTGGACAGGGATGACAATAGGGGGGCCATGGCCCCCAAGTTTTGGAAAAGAATTTGCATATATAGTATAGGGTATTTAAAGATATACTGTTTTTATAAGTATGGCCACTCCATTGCTTTTGCTTCGGGAGATTAATAATATGAAACTTGATTCTTGAGTTCAGACTAATTTTTAAGTGAGTATGTAAATGGACTTTAAATATTTGCTTGATTTTTTTAGCAAATATTGATTGTTGAGCCATTAATTATATTGATTGTTGAAGACATTCAAATAGACTATTTTCCATATTCTTGGAAATTAACATTCGATTTCCCCCAAACATGATGCGAGTAAATTATAAATCTGAATGGTAGTAGCAGGTTTGTTGTTTAGCAGATTGTTTAAATTCAATCATTTTATGGGTTAACGCAAATTAATTGTTGAACAATTCAACCCATAAAAACTGATCCGAAGAATGACAAACCCAGCCATCCCAACTATGAACTAAATATATCTCACACTGGACCTATCACGTCTGAAAGGATCCATAAATTGGTGGTACCCTAGATTAGGTCTAAAAGAATTGCAATAGACACAGCTGAAATTAGTTAAGAAAAGGCATCAAAATATAGGTAATACGAAAACAGGTGCATAGGTTACAAGCCACATCAACTGTTCGACCAAATGTCTTAGGCAAAACGCAGAGGAGGTTCATTAGAAAGCTCTTACCTTAGTCCCAGGAGCCGATTGGCGGAGCTCATCCTCAGGGATGATGACGGGCCACTGCTCACCGGCGTCGCGGAACATTTGCTCTGTCTCAAGAAGCTGGCCCTTCTCAAGAATCATGGTCCTGATGGTTTGGGCGGGGGTGGTGGTGGCGTCAAACACCTCTTCCACTCCATTGACAAAGGTGACGGTGATTTGCGGCGGGTGGTCATCAGTGCGGCGCTTTACCAACAGCTGACAAGCTGGGTTCGACTCCTTGGCCTTGCGAGCATTGCACTGCGCCAAGAACTCCATGCACGCGGCCGTGCGCGGATCTAGAGCGTTGAACTCTATTCTCACTTTCGACAAAAACTTCAACATTGTCCCTCTCCCTCTCCCTCTCCCCTTCACGTTTTTGCCCCCTTCCGATACCTGGGATCGACGCCCCGTAAAGAAAAAAATCTAAACCGTTGATGTGAATAAGATAAAGAGAAAAATTTCAACCGTTAGATATTAAAATAAACCATCGCTAGGGTTTTCCATGAGGCTCTCGCTAAAAGCATTAAGAACACTTATTATTATTATTATTACTACTATCATTATTATTTTCATGCATCTTAAAATAGTCACGGCTAATAATAGATTTAATAAATAAAGTGTTTCTGTGTTTGTATTTAATTATTATTATTTTTTGCTTTTTATTTTTATTATCATTTTTAAATGAAAATTAAAACTACATTTAGAAACATAATTTTATTTATCGTAGCTAATTTTTTATTTTAATGAAATAATTAATTTCATTATTTTTAAAAAAATTAATTGAATTTAATAAAATTGATTTTTAAATTAATTTAATTATTTATTTATTTAACTAATTAAGTTAAATTAAAATTATTAAAATTATATTATTTATTAAAAAATGTAATTCAATAAATATAACTATATTAAATATAATTTAATTATATTATTTATTAAAAATAATTGAACAAAATTTTAAATAATTTAATTATTTTATTTTTTAAAAATAATTTAGTAAAACATATTTCAAATTAATTAAATTATTTAAACTAAATTAAAATTATTTTTAGCCATGAAGTCAACTGCTTGGTTTACTTCCCTATAAACATGATGAATCGATACTAATACAGAAAGGCATAAATGTCAAGTCCGAGTTAGAAGATAAGCATACTTCTAACAATCAGAATTATTAGAAGTAACTCAAATGTAGTTGTGGCTCAATCATACTCAACATTCAGATATGAAAAGCCAATAGAAATAGCCAACTCCAATCCTATCATTAGCGTTACTAACTTTGCATAGATGATTGGCTATTGATCAAGAAAGTGACCAAAAGCACAAACAACCTTGCCAAGGTGATCCTAATGATGCCTCCAACTGCAGAAAGACCTAGGTTACCATGAGAGCACTCATCCACATTAAGCTTTAGACAACCTTTAGGAGGACGAACCTAGGAAATCAATTTTACCGTCCTGGTCTTGGTAGGTAAAGTCCTCAAAGCACTTATGAATCCCACAAAAGTATTTCCACAAAGTTGTGAGGCTTTGAAGCCAAGTGTAAGACCAAGAGGATGCAAATAAGTAAGAATACTATGGGTAACTCTCATAACCTGGAACGAAGTGTCATCAAATCTTCATGCATTCCGGGCTTTCCATATGTGCCAGAAGATGTAGCAAGCAACCACAACTCTGTTGTGACTTCCAAAAGGAGAGCAACTACGCCAATGTAATAGCATGGTAGGATTAGAAGCAAACCTATATAAATAAAGAACAAACATGCTAAAGAAATGTTGCCAAACTTGTCAAGTCAGTGAACAATGCAGAAATAGATAGCAATAAGTCTCCCTAGCAACTCCACAAACACATCGAGAAATTATATGGAATCCACGTGTCTCAAGGGAATCATCTAAGGCTAGGAAATTATGTAACAGCCTCCAAATAAAAAAGAAAACCTACAAGAGGATATGCCTCTACCAAATAAATGAAAATACGGGTCTATCTGGCATAAAGCTCTGTACATGATTCCAAGTAGAGCGTAAAGAGAAATCCTTATCAACAAATGAACTCCATCTAATCAAATCTAGACCATGCTACCTGATTGGAATCATAAAGATTTGCTCAGTAATAGAAATTGGTAAAACTAACAAAATCCTCTAACTATCCCATCCAGTGTCAGTCCAAAAGAAGATACAGAGGTAGAGGAGACTGCCTGTGGGTTAAATAAAATCAGAGGGCATGAATCCACCTAGCACTCATACCAAAAATTGTTATTTCTTGACCTGATCAGCCACCTCACAAGAGGCTCAGCTACAACTCAAGCAATGTAGAGATGACTCCATAAGAGGAAAATAGGATAAGTAAAATTATAGCATATAAAGACGCACTGCTTGATAATATTTTGCCTTTATAAAATGAGCCCCACAAAGACAGCTATGCTCGAAAGTGCCACCAAAGCTTAATATCACAAGCAGAGGCTACATCAGCTAGAGATCGAACCTCTATGCCACCTTCCTTTATGGGGAAGCAAACAGAAGCCCACTTACACCAATGAATTTTCCTTGTGGTGTCAATATCATCCCAGAAGAATTTTGTAAATAATCTATTTAGTTGGTGAAAACATCTGATGGGGGCCACAAGGCATGAAATAAGTGAAGTGGCATGGTATAGAGAACATGTCTGATCAGTATAATCTTACCTCCAAAAGAAATGAGGTGATTAGCCTAGCCCGATATCTTATCTCTGACTTTCTTCACAAGATCCTTAAAAACAGCAATCTTAAGATTTCCTAAATAAATAGGACATCCAAGATAAATGAAAGGAAAATCTCTTCTTTGGAAACCAGCCACTCCATCAATAATACTTTGTCTAGGATCCGTAGTTGACCTACCAATATTGTATTTGCTCTTAGCTTGGCTCACAAGTTAGCCTGATTGTTCCTAATATTTGTGTAATACACCCATAACTAGCTGAAAATTATCACTACTCCCATTACCAAAAATGGTAATATCATCAGCAAAGGTCAAATAGGATATGGTAATAGAGACTGCTATAGCATAAGCGACTGAAAGATACCGAGCTACCAAATCGTCCAAACTCCTAGAAAGAAATTCTGTAGTTATGATAAAAAGGCTGGGAAAGATGCAGTTTGGGATTTAAGGTTTGGGGTTTAGAGTTTAGGGGTTTATATATATATATATATATAAAGCCTCCTTGGCGAGAGGAGGGTTTGGTAGGGACCTCTACCAGTTTATTGATAATTAATAAAATGTATATAAATGGGGGAGGCCTAAACCTTATCTCTAAGAGAAGCATAAGAAGGCTATAACAGAAAAGCCTAGAGAAGCTATGACTCACCGCTTTACAAAGATAACCAAAACTACTAATAAAAATAAAGGCAAAAAAATTATGGTGACTCAGCACAGTACAAAATTTAGGAGAGGAACATAAGCCTGACCTCCAAAGCGAAAGGAAGAAACTGAAAAAACTAAGTTCTGATCTAAGGTGTCCTATTTGCATTAAGAGTGAGAATGCCATAAATAGCTCGAGGAAGGTCTCTCTACGCATAAAGTGTCTGATCCTACTGATGAGTACATGCCCAATTGGCCATAAAGTCTGCTGCCTAGTTTACTTTCATGTAAACATGATGAAACTATATCGATTGTAGAAGCAATAAATCTCAAATCTAAGCCAAAAGATAAGCATACTCCTAATTACAAGAACCATTGGAAGTAACTCAAGATACCACTGTAATTGAATTAGACTCAACAATCAGAGAAGAAGAGCCAAAAGAAGTAGTTAGTTCCAATCCAATTTGTAGTGCTAACAACTTTGCATAGATGATTAGCTGATGATCTATAAAGTGACCAAAAGCACAAACAATCCTGCTAAAGTGATCCCTAATGATGCCTCCAGCTATAAAAGGACCTAAGTTGCCTTTAGAGTACCCATCGACATTAAGCTTCAACAACCATCTAGAGGACAAACCTAAGATACCAATTTCATTGTCTTGCTCTTGGTAGGTAAAGTCCTCAAAGTACTTACAAACCTCACAGAAGAACCTCCACAAGATTGTAAGGCTTTAAAGCTAAAAGCAAAACCAAGAAGATACAAGTTAGCAAGAATACTGTGAAAAACTCTTATAACCTAAAATGAAGTGCCATCAAATCTACAAGCATTGCGGACCTTCTATATATGCCAAAAGATGTAGTAAGCCACCACAACTCCAATGCGACTCCTTGAAAGAGAGCATCGATGCCAGTGTAAAAGCATGGTAGGAATAGAGGCAAATCTATAGAAATAAATCCCAAACATATTAAATAAATGCTGCCAAACCTGTTATATCAACGGACAATTCAAAAATAGATGACACTGAGTCTCCCTAGCATGTCCATAAACACAGTAAGAAACCATATGGAATCCACGACTCTTAAGGGAGTCATCTAATGCTATAAAACTCTGTACCATCCTCTACATGAAAAAGAGACCTACAATGGGATATGTCTCTGCCAAATATAGGAAAATACTGGTCTCTCAGGTATAGAAGTTCGTACATAATCCCAAGCAGAGTGTGAAGAGAAATCCCCATTAACAAGTAAACTCTATCTAATTAGATCCAGACCCTGTTATTTGATTGGAATCTGAAAAATTTGTTCAGCAACTGCAATGGGCAAAACAGAAAATATCCTCTCCCTATCCTAACCAATGTTAGTCCAAAAAGAAGATACAGAAAATAGAAGAAGTTACTTGTGGGTTAAATAAGATTAAGGGCCAAGAACCCACCCAACCATCATATTAAAAGCTAGAATTCCCTAACCTAACCGGCTACCTTACAAAGGGGCTCACCTATAGCTCGAACGATGCAGAGACGTCTCCATAAGGGGGAAGTAGGATAAGCAATTGTATCATGCAAGGATAAACTGTCTGGCAATATTTGGCCTTCATGAATGAGCCTCAGAAAGATTGTTGTGCTCGGAAGTGCCACCAAAGTTTGAAGTTTGACCTCACAAGTAGAGGCCACATCAGCTAGAAAACGAACCCTTACACCACATTCTTTCATTAGAAAGCGTACATAAGCTACTTATACCAATGAATTTTCCTTGTGACGTCAAAATAATCCCATAGGAATTTTATAAACAATCTCTCCAATTGGTGAAAAATATCTGATAGGGGCCGTTAAATATGAAACAAATAAATGGGTATAGTTAAGAGAACATACCTGATCAATATGATCTTACCCCCCAATAATAGAAGATGAATAGCCCAACCTGAGGTTTTTTCTATGAACTTCCTCATAAGATCAATAAGAAGAAAGCAGTCTTAAGATTAGCTAAATAAATAGGACATCCTAGATAAGTAAAAGGAAGGTCATCTCATTGGAAACTGTTAGGGATTATACTGTAATTGGCAAATTCATAATCAAAACAATATTAATTAAAGTGTCATGTAACTACTAGACTTAGTATAGGCTAAGATACTAAAGTCTTGGGTTAGTATTAGAAGTAAAGATGTC
>QLOD02000024.1:27400036-27412258 GCA_003260245.2 Sideroxylon spinosum | reverse complement strand
ATGTGTGTGTCTGTGAGTTCCAAATAAATCAACTACTCTAGTTATGATCAGTCACACGTTAAAGAGTTTGAAAAAGTTTTCTTGTAGTTATCAAAGTACTAGACATCATTTATGCTGTTGATTTACTTCTAGTTGTTTTGGCGAGTTAGTTTGACTTCAACCACCACCAACGGAAGATATATATATAACAATCTAATAAACCAACTGAACTTACTTTCAACTTTCTGCATTGGCGTCCTCTGCTTGGTCTTTCTCAAGAAGATGTAAATGGAAACAATTATTATTACAAAGGAAATAGTTGGAATGCCAATGATGGCGGCTCGTGTTTTATGACGATCGCTACCTGTAAAATCCACAGATTTTGCTAGTTAAAAGCTTAACTTCAGATTGTTTCATTTGTGAGGAAGCAAACATTGAAATTAAATTCGTAAATGAGACGGTGTAATTGGGAGACAAAAACATTTCACTTCTCCAATTGCCTAATTAACAAAACTAATTAGCTGTTAGTAGATTGATAAGCTAAGCTTTCTCACAATTTCAAACATTTTAATTCAAGAAGTAAGGCCGCGCGAAAAGAATCTTTAGTTAACAAAAATAAATAAATAAAATTTATATTAGAACCATAGATGATGTCATTGCAAAATTGTTTTTGACATAATTAACTTTTTAGTTACAGTAGCTTTTTTTTTCTTTTTGCTTTCAATAAAGAATAAAGGACAGAATTTGAGCTTTGGTAGGGGACACAGTATATTGAAATTAATTCACAGCGAAAATTTTGCAAAGGAAAATTTTGTGGTCCGTATTGAGCACAAATAAATAGAGCAAAATCTAGTGGAGGAGAATAAGAAACTATATGGCTACTTACCCAAAAAAAAAAAAAAGAAACTATATGGCTGGGAAGCAAGTTGTATGTGCTAGTTGGAAACTTTAATCTAAAAAGCAGGAGAGCTATGTATATATATGTGTGTGTGTGTGTATACCCGATACTGGGGCTCCTGGCGGAGGCTCTGGTGGAGGATCTGGTGGAGTATCGAGAAAGAAACCAAAGTTCTCGTACTGAAAAAAACAGCTGGGGAAATAAACTCTGCCTCCCACTTTCCCACTACAGCAAGATGGGAAAATTTCAAAAGCCTGCGACAAACAATCGCTGCAATTCTGCTCGGACAAATCAGGCGTGCACTGTACAAGCACATACATTTGTGTGTCTGTACCACTCTTGCTTCCACTGGCATACTTGCGACGGGGACCGCCGGACGCAGCTTTGCTCGGAAGGCTCTTGGCGAACGCCATAAGCTCCTTATTGAATACTTCCGCGTTCAGCGCACTACTTTGGCTCACCATATCGAAACGAGGCTTTGTGGCGAGAATTCCGTAGATGGGCTCGTCTGAGTATCGCAACACGCAATTTGGCATCCATATAATTGCCTCCTTGTTGTTGGGACAACGTCGTTGGAGCTTAGTCGAAGACTCGTTGATACAACTGCGGCATTTTTCGATATCTTGATCTCCTCTACAGAGCACCATTGCGTTGACTTTGTCCGGTCCGTCGCCGGCGGAGGAACTGTAGAATCCATATTGATCGGTGTTGTTTGGAAGAGAGGAGAGGAGGGTTTCGAGGTTGGTCTTGTATGGACTATTGCCGGTGAAGTTGCGGCTGTCCGTACAAGAAGAGTTTAGTTGGGCCAAGGTTGGAGGGAGAACGTTTGTGATCAGAACGAAAGAGAGAAAAAGAAGATGTCTCCCGGAATAGATTTTCATTTGCAGTTTGGGAGACAAGTTTGGGGAAGATCGATGATTATCGAATAATGGGAGTTTATAAAGAAGCTCTTGTACTGAAATAGCGTATATATATTCAACCGTGTATGGCCAAGGCATTGAAAAATCCACTCTGAATATCAACCAAGAACTTGTGAATTACTCCAAAAGAGAGGGAAAAAAAAAATATAGGTAGAAGCTAAAAAAGCTGAACAAGGCTTAGGCTCTTTTTGATTTGTTGTAAACTTTTGAAATTCTTTAAAAAGTTTTAAAAATTATTTACTATTTATCTTATTATACGAATTACGAATTCATAATTTATTTTATTTTATCTCACTTTTTATTACCCCAAAAATATGTTTAATTAATCCAAAATATTCCTTACATATTTAACTAAAAATACAGAAGAGCTAATCAATCTTTATAGTTTTAATCAAATTCTACAATAGTTAAATTTGAAAGATATTCACCTTTCAAAAAAAAAAAAAAAAAATTCGAGAGCTATTAAAAGGCTATTCGAAAATTTTTATTTATTTTATATATATACTAAGGGAAGGAGGGTGACTGCAAACCTTAGTCAATGGTGTGAATGCAGGGTAATCAACGAATTACCTCAACCCTACTGATGGTGATTCTTTAACTAAAGTATGGTTAATCACATGTATTTTTTCTTTTGTTTGTCGCTGTGACATTGGTTTGTAGAAGATTCAAACTTATAGACATAACCACCACGTAATTAACGGGGGTAAAGATTAAAAAAAAAAAAAAAAAAAAACAAATAACCCGGCGGGGGGGGGGGGAATAAGAGGAGGAAATGTTAAAGTAGATATATGGGACTAATCAGGCCGTGTAAAATTATTTGGAGGGTAAAACAAAAGAAAATTTTGGGCCTAAAAAATTTCGTATATAATATTTTAAACCTAAAAAGTGCTTAAATTTTTGGACCTAATTTTTTTTTATAAATACGAATAATGCGCTTAAATTATGAAAAAAATATAAATAAAATAAAATTTTAATGAAAAATCATATAAAACAAACAAAAATATAAGTCAAAATAAAAGTAACCAACTTTATCTAAAATTTGAGACGAAGCCAAAATATTTAAAAATATTTTAAAGGTTTTCTTTAAAGTTGATTCTTTTAGCTGTTTGATATATATAGTAGAATATTGTATGTTATAGGTTTAATTAAGTACAAGGAGAGAGGACTTCCCAAGAGGTCACATATTCCAATACTACTCTCGCTTTAAAACACGTTATTCATTCCTCTACTTGGGAGATGTGTCAAAGAAGGTCTTACTTCTCTCCTTCAACCTCCCAACAGGACACACACCTTGCAATTAGCTAAGCGATATGGGACAAAAGACATTACTTCTTTGCTTCAGCACCCCTAACAGGACATCCATCCCTATGTAGCCTCACTCTACTTTAACAAGGCACACGTCTCGCATGGCCCTACGCTTGCCTAAGCGATGTGGAAGAAAAAGAATTACTTCTCTACTTTAGCACCCTTAATAGGACATGTATTTTCATGTGACCACACTATGTTTCAAGCTCCTAAAAGGGCATACACCCCCATGTGGTCCCTCACTTACCAGGCGATATAGGAAAATTTATTTTTTTCTTTTTTTTTTTATGAACTATTAAAGTGATCAACATTTTGATCATATTTAGTGGAACACTGATCATTTTGTCTATTTCTTATAATGTTGTTAGTTTAGAAAAACTTTTAAAAGGCCATTTTCATCGGATATATATCTATACATCCTTGCACGGATAGATAGAGGATTGGTCATTTGTGCAAGGATCCGTTTTAAGGATAGAAATAGTCGAATATTTGGTTAATATTGGAGTTCTAATTGAATCCAGGATACTCAATTTTAAAATGAGTTGTTCTATTTCCTTTCTCTATTTAGGGGATATAATACATAAAGTATTGTTTATTTGCTTTACTCATACTTCACTCTCCAACTGATAGAATTCTATACAAGTAGGTTTCTCGTAATCTCTGACATTTAAATGCCAAATTTACTTCTTACAAATGCATATACAACTACCAAGAATACAATAGAATGAGATATTTAAGATAAAACTGAACAATAGATGCATAAAATAATATAGTAATTACACAATATTATATGCCAATTATTTACTTCTAAAAAAGAAACAATCTACCATAAATAAATAAATAAATAGTAGGGTCATTTCATTGGTCTTACCACCACAGAAAGAACTCTACACCGTCAACAAAGGTTACAAGAGCTACTACTTTAGATTAGAATTCACAAAAAACCTAGCTAACTGAAAAGTTGTCTATTTATGTTCATTAATTTTTTGTTAATTCATGATATATATACCGCAGTGGCTATTAAAGGTGAGAATATATATTTTCTTCTCTCAGTAGTACACCTCAACTAAAATTTTTATACAAATGGTGTTTTGTCAATCAAAATAAAATTTCTATACGAAGGGTGTTTTGCCAATCAAAATAAAAATTTTGTACGAGTGTTTGATCAATCAAAATCAACCAAAAACCCACTCATTTTTTTATATTGTTTTCAATTAAATTTTATCATATATTATTTTTATATTAAATTTTTAAACTTTTATTATACTTTTTAATCACTTTTTGACCAATCAAACGTTCTCAAACTTTAAGACGAGACAATACTGGCTATTACAGGTAGAGATATGGAGGGGGTCTATGTATTGGCCTAAAACAACAAATTACTTTTTAAAAAAGCGGTTAACTTTGAAAGAACGTTATTACTGTTTAGGGTTCTCAACACGGGACATTATAAGTTTATTTATGTTCGTTTCCTTGCCGGCCGGTTCTCGCAGTGACAGCTTAGTTACCGTTGTACATGTTGTGTGGTGGCCAGCTGGAAAGGCTGCCCATCAAACAATACCAACTAAACCACATAAAAGGTTTAGTACATGGAGGGAGATGATCATTACAGGACAAATGAGTGAGAAAGATATATATTTCCACCACTATATACCTATATATGTATATATTGTCTATCGGTCAAGTCTGCAACGAACATAGATTATTAACCACAAATGACCTTCGTTATTGCATTGCTGGACCCCATAAGAGGATCTGGTAGACTTTATCAATTGATAATCTTGACCGTTTCAGTAATGTCACCATCAGGATAGAAAATTTTATTTATGAGTCTATTCATTTGGATCCATAATATTAACTGAAGGTGATAAATTTTGGTGACTTTAATTTTAGTAGTGTGGCATTGATCTGAGTTATTAATTTTTCGTTTCACTTCTAAATTGATTTTAACCATTGGATATTGGTTAATATTTCGGTGCATGGAGGGAGATGATCATTACAGGACAAATGAGTGAGAAAGATATATATGTCCGCCACTATATACCTATATATGTATATATTGTTTATCGGTCAAGTCTGCAACGAACATAGATGACTTTATCAATTGATAATCTTGACCGTTTCAGTAATCTCACCATCAGGATAGAAAATTTCATTTACGAGTCTATTTATTTGGATCCATAATATTAACTGAAGGTGATAAATTTTGGTGACTTTAATTTTAGTGGTGTGGCATTGATCTGAGTAATTAATTTTTCATTTCACTTCTAAATTGATTTTAACCATTGGATATTGGTTAATATTTCGGTGCAGTTAGAATCATTAAAAATACTACGTGGGTGTTGTATTAGTATGGTTCTATTTATGTTTATAACATCAACTATATTTTATACTATATAATATTAAGCAAAACAACACTCTTACAAGAAAATTGACCTAGTGTTGAAATAAAGAAAAGCACAAACAAAATTGAAAAATGAGAGAATTAGTATTCTATTTTTGTGTATTGTCTATGAAGGATACAATCTTTATATAAGCATAATTGGAATTAGATTTGGAAACTAGAATAAAGGCCTATATTAGAAAAGAATATCCTAATTTCCTAATTGTTATATATATATATACAAGATTATAATGGTTAGTGTATATTTTATATATGTCAACGTCCCCCCTCAAACTCAAGAAGGTAATGAAGGGGCCAACTTGAGTTTGGACACAAGTTCACGATGACGATCAGGAGGATGGAATTTGGTGAAGCTATCGGCAAACTAGTTGGTGGAAGAAATATGGTGCAAATGAAAAATGCCTTGCTTGACATGGTCGCGAATAAAGTGACAATCAATCTCTATATGCTTCATACGCTCATGAAAGACATCATTATGGGCAATCTGAATGGCACTAGTATTATCACAATATAAAGGAGTGCTACAGGTAAAGGAGAGACCCATTTTTGTAAAGAGCCAGTGAAGCCAGAGGAGCTCAAAAGTAGTGTTAGCAAGTGCATGATATTTAGCCTCGGAGCTGGAGTGAGCAGTGATAGACTGCTTCTTACTATGCCAAGAAATGAGTAAAGTGCCAGGAAAAAAGCATTACCCGGTGGTAAAACGACGATCAGTGGGGTCACCAGCTCAATCAACATCCGAAAAAGCATGCAATTGTAATGGAGATGATGAGGAAAAAAGAAGCCATAGAATAGTACTCTTAATATACCTCAGAATCTGAAGAATAGCTACATGTGAGTAGATCAAGGTACAAGCATAAATTGACTAATCAAAGAAACAGCATAAGAGATGTCGGGGCGAGTCACAATAAAGAAGACTCGCAACAAGCTGTCGATAAATAGTAGGAGTAGAAAGAAGTTCACCTTCTATTGAAAGTAATTTCATATTAGGTTCCAAAATACTATCAACAGTTTTATTATCAGTGAGACCAGCTCGAGATAGAAAGTCAGAAGCATATTTAGCTTGGAAGAGAGAATATCCTTGAGAACTAGAGGTGATTTTCAGACCCAAGAAATAGCTAAGTGTGCCCAAATCCTTCATTTCAAATTGTTGGCTAAGAAACTACTGAAGTGCCTTAATTCTAAATAGATCATCACCAGTTATAACCATATCATCAACATGAAGTAGTAGGAGGATGATATAAGTGGAAGAGCGACAAATAAACAACGCAGAATCATAGACACTGGATGCAAAATCTTACTGGGCCAAACAAAGCTAAACTTAGAAAACCAAGCCCGAAGGGACTATTTAAGTCCATAGAGCGCCTTACAAAGTCGGTAAACTTTCTGAGAAGGATGAGAGTATCCAGGAGGAGGTGTCCTACAGACCTCATTAGTAAGATCGCCATTAAATAAGGCATATACGACATCCATCTAGAATAATGTCCATCACCGAATAACTGTAACGGCAAGTAAAGACCGAAAAGAAGTCAGGCAAGCCACGAGAGCAAAAGTCTTTTCATAATCAATGCCATACTCTTGAGTAAATCCTTTCGCAACAAGACGAGTTTTATAACTCTCCACTGATCCATTTGCTCGAGTCTTGATTTTATAAACACATTTACACTCGACTGCCGCTTTATTAGAGGTAAGTCAACTAGGTCCCAAGTATGGATAGAAACAAGGGCATTGAGTTCATCATTCATTTCCTACTGCCAAAAATGGGTCAAAACTAGCCTTACAGTAAAAGCGAGACTCATAAAGGGAAGTAATAGCGGAATAACAATGGTAATCTTTACGATAAGAATGAGGAGATATCACCCGGGTGGAATGATGAAACTCAGATGATAATTGAGAAGAAGCAGCAGGGGAAGGAGCAAGGGTAGAAGATGGAAGCAAGGGATCCACAGGCATACCAAATGAGCTGGGTGAGGACGTCGAGTGGTCACCTTGAGAGTTTGAAGGACCTGTATCATAAGAGTTAATGTCTGGAAAAATGGTAAGAATGATTAGTAAAAATGGGAGAATCAGGAGAAAAACTAGTGGGAAGACTGATCATGTCAGTAAATAAACGATGTTTCCAAAATTGAACATGTCGAGAAAGAAGAAGACAATTGGAAATGGGATCATAACAGCGATAGCCCTTTTGTTCAATACCATAGCCAAGAAAATAACATAAGTGAGAGTGAGGCTCTAACTTAAAGCGCTCATGTTAAGGAAAAAGGGCAAAACAAGTACAACCAAAAGTTTTGAGACACGAATAATCTGGTACCTTCCCATACAAACACTCATAGGGAGAGTAATTAGAAATTGGGGAAGAGGGGACCCTATTAATTGTGTAAATAAATGTGAGAGCATCTTATCCACAGGTTTTAGGTAAAGAAGCATAAATGAGAAGCGAGCGAATGGTATTTAAAATATGACGATGTTTCCGTTCAGCATGACCATTCTGCTGGGATGTATACCCCATATTGGGGCTCCTGGCAGAGGCTCTGGTGGAGTCTCGAGAAGGAAACCAAAGTTCTTGTAACATTTCAATTTAAATATTTATTATTTGATAAAATTTTAAAGAAAATTAAAATTCAAATATATTTTTTAAATAAAAAAATTTAGTTGATTTTGTCAAATAGATACCCAAACAGTGTTTAGTAAAGTGTATAACTTTATTATTTATTACCAATATTATCATATTTTTTAAAATATTAATTTAAAAACTTTTATATATAAAAAGTATTCAAAAAATATATAGAAAGAGTGTGGGAAAAATAAAAACAATTTCAGACATTGAGCAAAACCAACATTTAAAAATGTCTCGAATTCAAAATTTTAAATTTACTTATTATATAGATGACACAAAGTGTATAAAAGTGTTTGTATTCAAAATTTAGGTTTTAAGCATATTAAAATTAAAATTTTAAAATAAATATTTATTTTTAATAAAATTTTAAGGAAAATTAAATTTAAATATATTTTTTTAAATAAAAAAAATTTAATTGACTTTGTGTAATCGGTATCCATATATTATTTAATAAATGTGTACAATTTTATTATTTATTATAGACACTATCATATTTTTTTTGAATATTAATTTACATAATCAAAGTTGAGAGGAAAATAAGTAATCTTGACCATTAAGCAATTCAACAGTTGAAAAAATTTCAAATTTTAAATTTTAAACTTATTGTATAAATGACATAAAGAACGTGAAAATGTATGTATTTTTAAAATTTAAATTTTAAGTATATTAAAATTAGAAAAAATTATTTAACATTTAGAAAAATATAATTAAACAATTTTGAAAATAATAAGGCTTGAATTTTAAATTTAAAAAAGATTAAAATTTTAAAGCACCAACACTCAGGCTCTCAGGCCGAGCTCCTTTTCTCTCTCAACGCCAACTTCATGTAGGAGTGTCAAGCTCTCAGGCCGAGTTCCCCGCCTCCCTCAATGCTAAGTTCACGTAGGACACCTATCACGTCAAATTCTCTTCACGTAACAAAACAAGTAATTATTTGTACCTAAAGACATAAAAATATAATTTAATATATAAATAATTTAAATTTAAATTTGTGAAGTAACCTTATATCAAAAGGTATAAAAAATAATCTATAAAAATAAAAATCATATATTAAAAGATATTAAGGTATCTATACAGTATTTAATAAATATATAAAATTTTATTATTTACATAGTGTTTAAATAAAATTACTAATCAAAATAAATTAATGTATCCATACAAATATTATCATATTTTTTAAAATATTAATTTAAAATCTTCTATATAAAAAGTATTCAAAAAAAAACATTAGAAGAGTGAGAGAAAAAGAAAAATAATACTGTCCAATGAGTAAATCTAACAATTAAAAATATCTTAAATTCAAAATTTTGATTTTCATGATTATATAAATGACACAAAAAGTGTAAAGTGTAAGTATTCAAACTTTTAATTTTAAGCACATTAAAATTGAAATTTTAATTTAAATACTTATCTTTTAATAAATTTCAAAGAAAATTAAAGTTTAACTATATTTTTATTTTGAATAAATCAATTTTGTTGACTTTTATATATAAAAGGTATTCAAAAAAATATATGTGAAGTTTTGATAGCCTCGGACAAATGTTAAAAAAACTAACTAAATTTACGTTTTAAACATATTAAAATTGAAGTTTTAAAATAAATATTTATTTTTAATAAAATTTTAAAAAAAATTAAATTTTAAATATATTTTTTAAATAAAAAATTTAATTGACTTTGTGTAATCGGTATCCATACATTATTTAATAAATGTGTACAATTTTATTATTTATACAGACACTATCATATTTTTTTAAATATTAATTTACGTAATCAAAGTTGAGAGGAAAATAAGTAATCTTGACCATTAAGCAATTCAACAGTTGAAAAAATTTCAAATTTTAAATTTTAAACTTATTGTATAAATGACATAAAGAACGTGAAAATGTATGTATTTAAAATTTAAGTTTTAAGTATATTAAAATTAAAAAAATTATTTAATGTTTAGAAAAATATAATTAAACAATTTTAAAAATAATAAGGCTTGAATTTTAAATTTAAAAAAATTTAAAATTTTAAAGCACTAACACTCAGGCTCTCAGGCCGAGCTCCTTTTCTCTCTCAACGCCAACTTCATGTAGGAGTGTCAGGCTCTCAGGTCGAGCTCCCCGCCTCCCTCAATGCTAAGTTCAAGTAGGACACTTATCACATCAAATTCTCTCCACATAACAAAATTAGTAATTATTTGTACTTAAAGACATAAAAATATAATTTAATATATAAATAATTTAAATTTAAATTTATAAAGCAACCTTACATCAAAAGGTATAAAAAATAATCTATAAAAATAAAAATCATATATTAAAAGATATTAAGGTATCTATACAGTATTTAATAAATATATAAAATTTTATTATTTACATAGTGTTTAAATAAAATTACTAATCAAAATAAATTAATGTATCCATACAAATATTATCATATTTTTTTAAAATATTAATTTAAAATCTTCTATATAAAAAGTATTCAAAAAAAAAATATTAGAAGAGTGAGAGAAAAAGAAAAATAATACTGTTTAATGAGTAAATCAACAATTAAAAATATCTTAAATTCAAAATTTTAATTTTCCTGATTATATAAATGACACAATAGTGTTAAGTGTAAGTATTTAAACTTTTAATTTTAAGCACATTAAAATTGAAATTTTAATTTAAATACTTATCTTTTAATAAATTTCAAAGAAAATTAAAGTTTAACTATATTTTTATTTTGAATAAAACAATTTTGTTGACTTTTATATATAAAAGATATTAAAAAAATATATGCGAAGTTTTGATAGCCTCGGACTAATGTTAAAAAAACTAACTAAATTTACGTTTTAAACATATTAATATTAAAATTTTAAAATAAATTTTAAACAATTTTTAATTAAAATTTTAAAATAAAAAAAATAACAACGTTACAAAACAGTCCTTTAACGCACCAAATGGAGCCTCCAGACGTTACCCACTAAGAGGAAAAAATAAAAAATAAAAAATGCACTACAATCCTTTCTATGTCTCGAGTCCACTCCGTTTGTATGTATGACCGTGACGATGACAATTGAAGTATTGCATTTGTTTTCAAGTCAATTTCATATATTATTAAATTTCGAGGCAATTACCACCCCGTTTGTATGTCTGATAGTGGCAAATGGCAGTTGAAGTCTTCTTTACATTTACTTTCAAGTCAATTCCTAAATTATTAAATATGGAGGCAATTAGAATTGACATTGTCTTCTGGGGTAATTAGTTAATACGGTAGGCCTTTCAAGTTCGAACTAGCTTATTTCCATCAAATTTTTTAGTTTAGTCCTTGTGATTTAACGCCAAAACAGTTTGGTGCCTAATTTAAAAATGCAATTTGCATTGAAAATTTCACTAAAATGGCAGGGTTTTTAATTGACACCTTAATTCCAAGGTGAGGGAGGAAAAAAAAACAAAATTATTTACTCTAAATTTGGAAGACAAAACATGATATATCCAATTTTCAAATTGTATGAATTGGTCCAGGATATTGAAAAAAAATCTATAAATATATAGACTATATTTAATATATATATATAAACCAATATTCTATGAAGAAAGTTGGTGTTTTCTAAAATGCGTTCAATAGAAATGAAAGAGCTGAATAATCAACTCATTGAATTACTACTTGAACAAGAGGTATACTTTTACGTGCAGAGAAAATTATGATAATTGGTATCGTATAAATTACTCTTTTTACTCTTTATTATGTGATTTTTAAAATACGTAAAGATTGGATAGTCAATAATTGATGAACATAACCAATAATACGAAGGTACGGAAATCCTAAATTTAAAATATAGATTTAAGAGTTGAAGTCAAGTTTAAACTTTTAGATTTATGCAAAATTTTATTTAATAGTCAAAGTTTAAACGTTTTTATTTATTAAATAAATTTTTGCCGAAATTTAAAGATTGAAAATATAATTTTAATTTTAAGAATTCCTAGCCACATGAAGCGGCCGCTGGATCATCTCCAGATGATGATGATGATGTGGCATATGCATTCGGGAAAAGTCCCTTCACGAGTGTTGATTGGTTTCGGCTGCGTATGGACCTGGCTGCTCGCACAAGAGGACGTAGAAAGACTTTCGGTTGGGG
>QLOD02000024.1:27349325-27359664 GCA_003260245.2 Sideroxylon spinosum | reverse complement strand
TTTATATAATTAAAATTTATTTTTTAAATATTAAAAAATGACTGATACATTATTTTTTTAAAATTTTTGTTTTTGTAGGTTTGGTTTCCAATCACAAGTGATCTCATTCATTGGTCAATAGGAAATGGCCATCGACTCATCCATGCTTTTATTAGGAATGATCATGGCCGCATTTTCCTGAAATATATGTGTCCTCTTACTCCACACATAAAATAAGATGACATAACCAGCTGATAATGAGACTAATGGTCTTGCATCGTGGAAGTTAGTTTATAAAAGAAAATTGCTAAATTTATTTGGTTTTTAATTTCTCATATTTGAGCAAAATACTATTTATCGTAAAGAATAATATTGTAACATATTTATTTTATTCCTTCTAATATTTTGTCTAATTTTTTGCACATATCCATTTTTTGTGGTTAAATAGATAAAGAATTTAATTCTAACCCAATTAATAAAAAACAAAATATAATTAATTTGACCGATTATATAAAAAAAACAAAATACAATTAATCGGACCAAGTATAGCAATTAGTACCGAAAGCGGCATTATATATTGGTTTAATATGTGCTCGGTAAATAAAAATAACAATTTTTTTTTAATTTTTATTTTAGTATTGTCAACTGTTAATTTTTAATAAAAAAATTATATGTTTGGTGAAAATTTGTAAAAACTAAAGAAAATTAACAAAAAAAAATTGAGACTTAGAAAAAGTTAGACAAATAAAAATAAATAAATTTATTAAAAAAAATTTAAAACTCCAAGCAGATGATTACTTCCACAATTAAAAATATATGTTCCTATCTGCAATTAATTTTATTCGTTTTGTTCAAAGCAGGTACGTGGAAGACACGGAGATTGACGTGAAAATTTTAAGCTTTTCTCAAACGGATCAAACGAAAACTTGGATTGAGTCAACAATCCTATTTTTAAATTTTAAGCAAATTGTGGAAACGAACCGAGTTGAGTTGAGCTTTAATTTGTTCAAATTCCACTCAAGTTTTTTAAACTGAGCTCTAGCTCGATTCAAACTTTTATATAGGCTCGAGCTCGGCTCAATAAAGAAGAATTTAGGCTCGAATAGGCTCGCAAATAGCTCGATTAAATCGAACGACGTCATTTTAATTAAAAATATAATAAATAAAATATTATTAAAAATATAATAAAAATTATTAAAAATATTGAAATATTTTTAAAAATATATATATTTATTTTATCAAACCTGCTCGCGAGCTTTCGAGCCGAGTTTCTCTAGGTCCGAACTCGAGCTCGAATCTGAAACGAACCACAAATCGAGCTTGTTTTAGTCACGAACCGAGCTCGAGCCGAGCTCGAATAGCTCGATTCGTTTCCACCCTTACTTGCGATACATTAATGTTAAAAAAAAAAAAAAAAAGTGTGCAATCCTACTAATATTGAATGAATTTTGTATAAATTAATCAAAATATATTATCTAAATTATAGACGATTTGGTTCCTTATATTATAAATTAAAAGTTGTTGATTGTTTTTTGTAAAAAAATATTTAACATTAGTAAGAATCTATACACTTTTTTAGCTATTATAAGTTAAAATTTTTTAATTTCGATTTTTTTGTTAAAAAAAAAAATTTAATACTAGTAAGATTCTATACACTTTTTTTCGGCTGTTATAAATGATAACAGGAGAATATGCTATAAATACTTTAAAAGTAGAGGAGGTTAAAGTATTTATTCAAAAGGTGACATTTACCTTTCCCAAAAAACCTCAAGTGTGATTTATCCCTCCCCTCTCTTTGTTTTTTTTTTTTTTTTTGGTAAATCATATTATTAGGGGTGTACAAAAAAAAATAAACAAATCAAAAATTGAACCAATCCGATCACTTTGGTTCGGTTTAATTTGGGTTTATATCAAAATCGGTTTGGTTTTGGGCTAAAAAAATAATAACTCAATATTTTCGGATCGATTCTCGGGGTAGTAGACAAAAAATCTGAATTAAACGGAAACTGAATCGAAAATGACCCAACTCGAATTAACCTGAAAAATATAATAAGTGTTTTGGAGTTATATAAAATTGTATAAATTTATAAAACTTAGTGTCTCGTGTTTTATGCAGTGATTAAAAAATTTTAATTTTATAATTTCATAATTCGTGTTTATAAAGATTTATAGTCTTTTATATTTTTTTACTGCACTTCAAACGGAGCTAATATATAATTGTATACATAATATTATGTAATATATATTACATAATATAATATAGAATAATTTTTTTGTTTTGAAACCGATATAAAACAATTACTATTTATAAAACTGTTTTCTTTTAAACTGATGTAAACAGATAATGTTCATAAAATAGCAACCACTGTGAATTGATATGTTTTGGATTCAAAAATAAATAAATGGGGCCAACCCGCAATCGACTTGACCTAACTCGATTGAAGCTAATTCGAAAACCGAACTGATCTAACCTGATATTTTTGGTTTAGTTTGGTTCAGTTCTAAATTAAAATGGATTCGGTTTCAGGTCCAATATTCAAGAAATCGAAAAAAATAGATTTTTTTTTAAGTTAGTTATAAACTCAAACCGAATCAATTTATACACACCCCTATATATAACAGTGTATATTAATATTTAAATCTCTGCATCTATTTGAAAGAGGCTCAAATGAATTTAAAGAAAAAAATGATGCAATAATCATAAGTTTGATTTGAGAAAGAAAAAATTAACTTTTTATTAATTAGTTTTTTAATTTTTTATTAATTTAATATATTTATCTTTTAAAATTTAAAATATAAGACAATAAATTTAATCATTTAAAAAAATCAAAAAACTAATAACCCGACAACTCTAATTACGAATTATTTTTACCAGACGGTACCTAAACTAAGTGGTACGCGATAATTTAAATAATACACCAATCTCACTTGTTAATCCCAACCCAACCAAAACCACGAGATAATTTAACAATTTATTTTTTTTTTTTCAACTAATGCACGACCCCCCCCCGGGCGGCCCCAAAAAACAAAAATAATAATAAAAAAAAAAAGGCGGTTGTAGAAGCTTAGGTGAGAGCCACCAAAAGCCATAAGCCGATAGAGAAAAAGCCAGAACCACCCCCCCCCCCAAAAAAAAAATCTCTAGTAGACCGTCAGGTGAGCACTCCTCCCTCCCTCTCTTTCTCTCTCTCTCTAATATATATATATCCTCCTATCTTTCTCTTTCTGTTTCCCTGAATCTCTCACGTTTGTCTGCTTCTCACCTCTATCCCCCTTTTCTCTACTTGGAAGTGTTTAAGTATCGCAGACTTTCACTACAGAGGCTCCCTGAGGATTAGGGAGAAATGACGAGAATGCCTCTGAGCTTCCCGTCTATTGGCTTCGGAGGTCTGCCTTCGAGCTGGTGGGACGACATCAACGAGTCGGTTCAGTGGCAAGATGGGATTTTCTACACGCTTTGTGCCGCCTATGCTCTTGTTTCCTCTGTTGCCCTAGTTAGTACCCACTCTTATCTTTTCTCTGATCTCGTCGGAGTTCAAAATTATATCTTTGGTGGATTTCAATTGAATTTTTTTGTGTTTTTCTGTGCCTTTTGGCGCTATTTTTGGTTGGTGGGAAAAGGGTGGGATTGGATTTTTGAATCTGAGATGTTTTTTTGGTTGTTTTGTCTGGTAGCTGAGATAAGTAGAGTTTCCAAGCTTAACTAATCATGTTCCCTAACTGGATTGATATCTAGTTATTCAAATTGAGGCTTGGAAACTCACAATAACTGGGATTACCTGCATTTTGCTCTATTTGGTTGCTGAGAAATTTAGGATTCGGTTTTTGAATCTGAGATTTGTTCGGCTGTTTGTTTGGTAGCTGAGAGAACTACAGTTTCCAAGCTTAATTATGGGAAGTCCAATCATTTGCCTAGTTTTAGTGATAGCCGGTTATTGCAATTTGCAATTGAGGTTACAGGGACTCAATAGCTTGGTTTATGCGATTCACTATTTAACGATAATATCTTTCCTTCAGTTTGAAGCTAATAAGAAGGGAGATTGGACGATTTGACTTATGCAAGCCTTTTTCGTGGATTGGGATATTCATATGACTACTTTGACACTTTAATGGTGGATTGGGATAGTCATATTACTATTTTGACACTTTAGTGGCCTATTTGGTTGTGAGGAGTCATTATTCCAGTTACAACTAACTAATTCAGGGTTAACAGGTTCAAAACTCCATAAATTTTGATTTATGTAATTTTAAGTTTTGATTGAATGAAATTAAGTTGATTAATCTATGAATTGTTCCAACAGAACAGAATCTCAGGCTTAGTTTGGAAGGAAAAAAAAAAAAAGTTAGTTTTTTTGTAGCTGGCTAGTAACTAGCTCTTTTTTTTTTGGGGGGGGGGGAGCTAACTTTCTAAAACTTTTTGTTAATTTAACATTTTTTCCCTTTATGGTTTAAAAAAAGTTTAAAATTTAAGAAGGTAAATTTGGTTATTTCAAAAAAAGCCAAACATCTGAGTAGCCAGAAACTGGCTAGGCTTCCCAAATGTGCTTCAATATGAGTTTTAAAAGATTGACCAATTCTGAATCTTTTATAGAGCTTAAAATTTCTATATTTTTTAAGTTGTTCCATTTTTACGGTTGGACACATCTAATTATTCATTTGCAAATGTGCAAATTTTGGCAAAGACTTGTGCTTATTTTTGGGACAACTCAATCATCCATTTGTTTGTTTAATAAAGAAATTAATTTGATAAATCTCATCAGCTTTCTCTCTTTCTCTCCATGGTTGACATTTTGGTTCCGTTTGGGAAGAAGAAGTTAGTAGCTCAGCTACCAGTGACTAGTTCTTTGATTTTTTTCTAAAATTACCAAAGTTAACTTTTATATTTTAATCTTCTTTTAAACTTTCAAGGACAAAAATGTCAAATTAACAAAAAGTTAAAAGCTAGTTACTAAAAAATTACTTTTTTCCCTTCTCAAACACAAAAAAAGCTAGCTTTTTTTCTTCCCACACGGAGCCATAATTTTTTATTCATTAATTTAATACTTTCAGGCATTATTCATATTTACTTAAAATGATTTTTTTTTTTTTTTTTTTTGGCTTAGAACTCCTACTTGTAAGGTCTTGGTATGAATTAATCAACAGAGCATTATAGTTGGAAAGTTATAATTTTGTAAGTTGCATACATTGATCATATGCAGATTCAATTAATAAGGATTGAACTAAGAGTTCCAGAGTATGGTTGGACAACACAAAAGGTTTTCCATCTTATGAACTTCATTGTAAATGGAGGTAACTACTGGAGTCTTGGTAGTTATTAATCTTGGATGTTATTAATGGGCTGAATTGTAGGCTGTTTATTTCAGTACGTGCGATTGTGTTTGGATTTCACAACCAAGTGTTTCATTTGCATCCAAAGGTAGGTTATCTGCTGTTCCAGATTGTTTATTTTGGATATAAACCTATCAAATTTATTGAATTTAAGTCAAAAAAATTCTATAGGAAGCTGCAGCTACAGCTTATTAACAAAAATTCATTGAGAAAAGCTAAATGAATTAAAATGGGAATGTACTTGTTGTGTTATCATGTTGCTTTATGCTGACATTGCTTGTTGTTTCTTGGACTAGGTACTGGTTTTGGTACTATTGGATCTTCCTGGACTTCTTTTTTTCTCGACTTACACTCTTCTTGTCCTCTTTTGGGCAGAGATATATCACCAGGCAAGTTAAAATTCTATGTTCTGTGCCCTGTGAAGTGATCTATGATTCTGCAACTTATCCCTCACAAGTGTGCAATTATGCTATTGAGTGCACTTTTTCTCTATAATACGGGCATGCAATTATGAACTTTTCATTCTTCTAAATGGGCAGGCAAGAAGTCTACCTACAGATAAACTCAGGATTATTTATATTTCAGTAAATGGTGGAATGTACTTTATACAGGTCTGCTTCGTCTCCCTTCTGTTTTATTGTGCCACCAGCATGTGGTGTATAATTAATTGTTGGCTTGCTGGTTACAATATTCCAATATTGACAATAATCAGATGAAGATGCACATATAATTCAATACTGTCGCATTTAGGCATTTGCATCAAATATTGGTGCAATCTGAATCTTGTGCAATTCAAAATATGTTGAGAGGAACCCAACCTGAATCTTGTGTAATTCAAAATATATTGATAGGAACCAACGAGTACTGTTATTTCCTTCAAATTTTTGGACCTGCTTTAACACTGTTGGCTTTAAGATATGTCATGGAATATTTTTCTTTAAACAGGTTGAGCAAATAGCTCTTATGCCTTTTGGCTGTAATATAATGTACATAAGTTCCAATTCCATGGTTCTACTTTTACACATATGCCTACTAACTAATCTAATGAGTTGATTACTCATGATTTAATAGTCTGGCTGGTCATCAACCCAAAGGGAACTGGGGAAGGAGAAATCAAATGAAGAAGTTACAGAAAAATTTTAGAACTTTAAATGCTCAATCTTGAATATTGTATCTATCTGTAGGTTGATTCTTAGCTGATTATATGCATGCTGTGCCGCATGGAAGACACAACAAATTATTAAATGTTTTAATGTATCATGGTACTGCAATCACTTGTTTCAAATGAATTACTTCATAGTGTATTCACTCAATAAAATTGTTAATTTGGCCCGATATATCTTAAGCTTGCATAGTTATCGGAATTTATTTTTATTTTTTAATTATACCCTTTTGGCTAGCTTGTATGTACTTGGCTCACTTTAACACTCGCTTTACAAAGTTCCTTCTGTGAATACATAATGGGCAGCAATTTTTTGGTGTTTGAGAGTTTTAGCATGACTTATACTCTGGTCAAAATTCCCCACTACAGGGTAGGTCATGACTTCCCCTTCTGTATAAGAGGGCAGCATTTTTCATTCCACTCCTTGCCGCAGTTTGCACTTAGTTGGGATTTAAAACTTAAGGTTTCATGATTGGTAGCATAAACGGGGTTGAGCAAGCACTATGGTGCAGGGAAGCAAGGCTCTTTCTGTGGACTTTTCCCTTTTTATGTGACAGCTTTCAAAAATTCTTAATGTCTCAGGTTTGTATCTGGATATATGTTTGGATAGATGACAACAGTGTCGTGGAATTCATTGGAAAGATATTCATTGCAGGTTAGGCATCCTATCTAGAGGTTTTATGTGTTTCACAAGCTTCATTTGTGGTGATTAAAATTTCTCTCGGATCATCTTTTAGACTTTTAAGATCTTAAAAGGCATTGCTTTGTAACATTTATTTCATTTTTAAAATTTTCCAGGGGTATCATTTCTAGCAGCATTAGGTTTCTTGCTGTATGGAGGAAGGTGAATCTTCATAGTCATGTCTATGGGTGCTGTTATTTAAGTATCTAAAGCATCTTCCATCTGACCATCCCTATACTTAAATCTTCGTGTTTTCTTATGTATTTTCTGTGTGATGCTGGATCCAATGCTTCTAGATTATTTTTCATGCTGAGACGTTTCCCCATTGAATCTAAAGGAAGAAGAAAGAAGCTTCACGAGGTTTGTACTTCAAATGACTGTTTGTTTACTGGACAAACCATAATTGCTAGAAATCTTGTGGAGCATCTTCTTGGGTATTTGCATTTTTCCTGAAATTTTGAATGTGGTATATATTTTTTTTGCCATTATTTTTTTATTGTGCTTTTACAGTGTTAATAAACATATGTAGATGTAACATTTTTCATTGGTGCTTATGTAGATGTAACATTCTTCAGGATGTGTTTGGAGTGATAAAAAAAAACAACAAAAAACAAGAAAAAATATGGTTTGAGATAACTTTTAACGTTTAGTGTGTCTAACCCAAACTACGTTCTTTTGGAGATGAATAGTGTAATTTTTGGACTTTTACGGTAAAAAGTTGGAGAGAGAAATCGTGGGAGCGATTTTTTGGGTTCGTTTCCACACATTTATGTCAAAATTTTGTTGAAAATTGTTGAAATTTTTGACTTCTGCGTGAAAAAGTTGAAGAGAGAAATCATGGTAATGGTTTTTCCGGCTGTTCCCATGGATTTATGTCAAATTGGTTGAAAATTTATTGGAGTTTGTGAAAAAATTATTGGGTTTGTGAAAAAAGTATTGGGATTTGTAAAAATTTGTTGGAATATGTAGATATATATAGAAATTTGTAAAGATTTCAAGAAGTACGAGATGGACAAAATGTGTTGGAGAGTTTTAGAGATTTTTGTTGTTTTTTAGCACAACAAACGGTGCCAACGAGAGTGTATGTGGCCGAAATTTCTATTTATAGGAAGATCCAGAGAGGAGAAACCAATGATTTCTGATGAACTTGACTTAATTTGGATTCAGTAGGCTTCTTTTCATTATCGGGAAAAAAAAAGGGCAATAATATTAACGAAATTGGACGCAATAGATTCGATTTATCACAATAGGACAAGGTGCTGAATCGGTTGGATCCGAACGCCATCCTTTTTTATTTTTCATTTGAAAAGCTGAGCTCAAAATTCTCTTTTATCTGAGCTGGCCTTCCAATATGACCACATCTTGTGGTTTATCTTTTTAATAACCTCACAGAACTGGAGATAGAGGCATGGTTAACTTTAGGCGTGCCTTCTGCACTAGCTTATAGAATTTATGACTTTCCTTGGGTTTTCAAGCCATACCATTGATATCTCAATTTAATGATGAAACCTTGAACAGAAGTTCTCTTACTAGTTTATCCAGGTAGCTTCTCTTATTATTTGGGAATTACAATTTGCTTTACCTGACACATATTCACATGGAAAGGAACAGTTAATATGCAAATTGATGCTTTTCAAGGTTATATAATATGTTTATCAAATTACGAGTGTGACTGCGATTTGAATTCTTCCTTGCAACTAGATGAACTACTGAAAAATCTCGGGTGTACTTGTGGATTTTGAGGGATACCCTTTTCTACATATTTCACATAAATAGTAGGCTAATTAGTACAAGTAACTTGCTGCTAAATATGTGCTAATTGTTGCAGGTCGGATCTGTGACTGCCATATGCTTCACCTGTTTTCTTATAAGATGTTTTGTGGTAAGTCTTGGGCTGTTCTACGGACTAGTTAGTTCAAGAAAGTGTTCTCTTGTGGGAATAGTGTTACTTGTTTTATTTTTTCCTTTGAACAATTGCATCATGTGGGCTATATGTGGCAAACATTTATTAGAGATTTATGTGGTCATTCTACTGGAGGTAATATTGTTAGTTTTTATTTTACTTCCCCCCCCCCTTTTTTTTTCAACTGGCCTTTCTATTCTGGATTAGATGGGTGAACAACTGGCAACCCCCGATCACCAAAAAATGAAAATAAAATATATGTGAAAAAATGGTTGGCTGTTTGTGTCTAAAGAAAGTTCCGGCTTCTACATGACCCATCTTGAATCTCTCTTCCGGGTGGCAACTCTTTTTGAATGAGTGCCAGGCGGTGAAATCTTTTGAGAATATCTCAAACCCCAGTGATTGAAGTCAATTAAAAGGAGTGTAGTTAGTTAATGTGCTGCTTTCTTTATTTGCTTTCAATATCCTACACGTGCATTCTAACTCAATTCTCCATATGCAGGTTTTTCTATCAGCTTTTGATTCTGATGCATCGCTCGATGTAATGGATCACCCAGTTCTAAACTTAATCTATTACACGGTACTCTACAAAGGCTTGTATAATAATTTAACTATGTAATTTCAGATAACTGTTTTATTTTTTTTTATGACTAATATTGATTCAAAAAACAGTTAGTTGAGATCCTACCTTCAGCTCTCGTCCTCTACATACTGCGTAAGCTGCCTCCAAAGAGAATATCAGCCCAATATCATCCGATCCGTTAGTTATGGTGGGTCGTCACTCTGAGCAACATTACTTTTTTGACCATGAAAATTGATTGCGGTAATAGATGCTAGAGAAGTCAAAAAAGCAAGAGAATCAAATTCAGATGTGGCATCCCATAATGGCTCTAAGTGATTTTAGCATTCTTTTTCCCCCATGTATAATACACAGAGCTCTGCAACAAGCAGATGCAGATTTGGTGAATTCATTTCCTCTGCGGATTCCCTGGCTTGAAAGTTTGGGTAGTGTAACATTTTGCGTAGCATATGTAATCGAGTGCATTGGGCTGGGAGGAATTTTTATCAGATAGGGTGCTACTTTGAGTCTTTAGGGTTTTCAATAGCACTTTCAAAGTGCATTGTACCATACTCAAAATCAATGGTAATTTTTGTTTGGTTTGGTTGTTCTATCCTGGTTTTCCGTTTAGCTTCTGCCCAAATCAAAATTGCATCTCCAAAATGGTTTTTATCTGATTGATGTTACTTTTAAATGGTGTTATATCTGTATCCAATTGTATCCGTA
>QLOD02000024.1:27244735-27256766 GCA_003260245.2 Sideroxylon spinosum | reverse complement strand
AAAAAAAAAAGCGAGTGAATGGAGACAAAATGAGAAGCCAACAACAATTTGTATGCTCGGTTAGAATTTTTATTGGCAAAACGCATACGTTGTTGTCATCTCTCTCCATAAAGTTGCTCTCGTCTCTGTGAAAATAATGATTGGAGGAGGACATTGACTAGCAACACTCCAATTCAATCAAATATATATATATATATATAAATACCGCCACCAAACATATTCAATACGTATATATACGTATGCATTTGCCTCGAACTCTTCCCAGGTTGGTTGAGGTGTGATTTTCAGCAGTGAGCATCTCAACAACAAACTGTGGCGTTTTTCAGCGAGCCTTAATTTCAGTGAGCATCTCAACAACAAACTCTGGTGTTTTTCGGTTGGCATCGTTTTCAGTGAGCACCTGACAACAAAGTGTGGTGTTTTTCAGTGAACATCTCAACAAACTTGTGGTGTTTTTTCAGTCAGCCTTAGTTTCAGTGAACATCTGAACAAACGGTGGTGTTTTTTTCAGTGAGCATCCCAACTAACCGAGGTGTGATTTTCAATGAGAGCATCGGCTTAGAACACATGCAATTACAAACGGGTGCATATTATTACGTACATAACATCCGACACTGCCGACATATTGACCACAAACATTCATTGATCATACTGATAAAGTTTTTAATGAATTTAAAACCTGTTGTATGAAATATTATTTTAATTATGTTCCCTTCATTTATTTTAATAAGGAAAAAAAAACTATATTTTTATCTAAATAAACGTTAATTTTTTAATTTTTTTTACGAATACAATTAATACGTCTAGAAATTATAACTTACAAAAAAAATTAAAATTTGATTAAAAAAACTTATATGAAACAAAAATAAATTATAAAAACAGAAACTTTGTTTTAATATCCGTACTAAGTCTTAAGTTCAAGTAATGCAGTGAGTTCAATTTAAATTTTAATTTTTTTTTTAATTTCTATCTCTTTTGTGAAAAATGTCATCCTCTTGTGTATCTAATTTGCATTTACTGGCACAAATATAATAATTAAAGATTGTAGTTGTAGGTAGGCAGTGAGATGTTGGACCAACTACATCCATCTCAATGCCTACAAGCAAATATCCTAGTCATGAAATATTGATACGTAAACCACAGCTGGTGAGTTGTTCAATTACCATGCCCAAATTTCTCGGGTCGAATTCTCACATCGGGTTGATGTTTTTAGTTAAAATAATATTATTTTAGTATATAGGTATAGAGCTTGGTTTGTCATGGAAGTATGCACTTCGCAGCCTATTAGTAAAGTTTGAGATTACAAGAGGCGTTTGGTTTGCCAAAATAAAAAATAAAAAATAAAAAAGTGACATAAAAATTTAATTAGAAAAAATTAATAAAAATTGGAATTTTTTTTTTCTTTTTTATGGTTTCTGGGATCCAAACACTTTAAGAATAAATAAAGTACTATATGTATGGTTAAAATACTAAAAAAGACCAAAACAAAGTCTCACTAATGTATGTCGAAATATTTATGAGGGAGGAATATAGGAGAAAATCCATCTCATTTATTATTTTCTAAAGCTAACTTGTAATATAGATTATTAAATATCGTATAAAAAAATGGAAAAAAAACAAATGTATAAAGTTTTTTTTTTTTTCTATCCAATAGTCTATAGGTTAAGTTTAAGGACGGGGATATATACACTTCTCCATTAGTTTTCCTTATTCTTCAATAGTTTTAACGAAATAAAAGAATGCATTTATCATTTATATATATAAACATATTAAATTACACATTAATTGTTAAGTGACGTAAAGAAAACTTACCACATTTTACATTTTACCTTTATAGTTTAAATTTGAACTATGGTTTGGAGTAACGTGATCATCAATTCTTTATTATTATTACTATTTTTTTTTTATCTAAATTAACGCACACGGTCAATATATAATTTAAAATTTTATAGATTTTACTCCATTGTTGTTTAGCACAAAATTATATAACCATCCACACATGATTTTGAACTAGAGTGTTATCATTTTTTTTTTTCATTCCAATTAAAATTCTCCATGATTTAATTTTTTAGTATCGTATTCGTATTTTATTATATATGATGATTGTTATGCTCTTAAAATTATTCATTTATCTCCTTGAGTCCGTTTGGTACAAATATTTAAGTTGGCTGATAACAAATATATATAGCTAAATTGTATTTAGATTTTAATGGCGACTAAAGTAAAACGAAAATTGCTTCTCCCATCCCCCGACAGCCGCACCCCCCGACATCCCACACCCATCTTGCCAAATTACCATTTTACCCCTCCCCTTCCAAAATCTCATATATATATATATATATATAATTATTAATTAATCTATTTATTTATTATTTCTATCTTATTAATTAAATAATTCATTTATTTAATTATTTTTTAATATCTATTTTTGAATTTATTTATTTAATATTCTTTATATCTTTTACTTATAATATTTATCTTTTTTCTACTTTATTTAACATTTATCTTTATATTTAATGATGATTAGTTAATATGTCAAATTTATCGATTTATTATATTTATTTAATATTTTTTATATCTTTTATTTCCTAAATTTATATTTTTTCTACTTTATTTAATATTATTTCTTTTTGTGTATTATTACATGTACTCTTTTTTGAACATAATTAAAACAAGATTAGTTTAAAAGAATTTTCATCTAGAAAAAGTGTTTGTTTGTAAGTTATACATATAATCGTTTTAGCCACAAATAAAAAATTATTACTAATATAAAAGAGAACATTTTCTACCATGCATAAGTAGTATTAAAGAAATTAATAAAGAAGCAAAAAAATTAAATAAATAAAGAAACATAAAATAAATAACAACAAGTAAAAAATATACAAGATTTTTTAAACAAATAAAAGAGAATAAATATATAAATACTATCAAATAAGTAAAAGAGAAAAAAATATAAATACAAAGAAAAAATAAATAAGATAAAAAATAAAAGAATTAAATTAAAAAGTAAAATAAAGAATACAACAATTAATTAAAAAGTAAAATAAAGAAAAATATAAATACTAAAGAAAAAATAAATGAGATAAAAAATTAAATTAAATTAAAAAGTAAAATAAATGAATAAAACAATTAAATTAAAAAGTAAAATAAAGAAATAAAACAATTAAATAAAAAAGTAAATTATTTGAAGGAGTAGGGGTATTAAGGTAATTTGAGAGACTAGGTTTTTGTCCAGAAGGGGGCGGGTGTCAGGCGGGGGGAAGCAGGTCTCAAATAAAACTAGTCATTTTATAAATAAATATATATATTATAGTGCTTTTATAATTTATTGAATATTATTATGTTATATTTTGTGAAACCAATAAGAATAAAATTAGTTCTTTTAATGAATTGTTTTGAGATTTGTAAAAGAATAATTTATTAATAATTTTATAGATTATTAAAAACATCTGTTTAAATATAATTTAGTAATTTTATAATTTTTTTAAAATATAATTTATTAAAAAAATTTGAGTATTTTTTGATTATAGAGATTTGGTGAGGATTTTTGAAAAGTTTATTAAAATCTTAAACCTTCCATACCCGTGAAAAGTAAAAAAAAAAAAAAAATCTAAACTTCTAATTTTGTGTTTTTAAGATTTTTACCTTAAAAAGCTAGTTTATTTAGTTAAAAACTTAGGTAATCAAACACACTTAAATTTTTTAAAGCAAAAGGTCATAACAGCTACCTTAACAAATAGTGCTTATATTCTTCTCAAATACCTCTTCTTAAAACTAAATCCAACATATTTTAGTATAATAGTACATGACATATTTTGTTAATGATTTACCAATTATAGAAAAATTATAAATTATTACAAAACCAAATTATACCAAATTGTATGGAGAATAGATTGTGGTATGGTTCTGAGTTGAAATTTAGTTTAATTTTAGTGAGAAAGAGCAATATGTATGTAATTAGCTTAGTAAAAGGGAAAGAATGCAAGAACTATATGATGGATTTAGTTTGAGTGGAGGGAATGGAGAAGGAGAAGATGAAAAATAAATAAAAATTTAACGGCACAATAGCAATTTTATGTACTAAAAAAAAAAGAAAATTAATTTTAAACTTAGATCGCAATCATTTATTTTGATGAAAATTTTGACATTAGCAACTTAATCTAAACATAGGTGGGTAATTTGTTTAATTTTAAAATATAAATGAGTTATATGTATGTTTTTGGGCTAAACCATAAGAGATAGAATCTTAAAATTTTTAAATTATAGTTTGACCGTTAATTTTGATAGAAAAACTGATGGAACCACTTTAATTTAAACCATAAAGGGTATTTGTTCAATTAGAAGGAGGTAAAATGTATTTACGTTATATATATATTTATATAGTTGAAGAAATATCCTTCGAGCATAAACTCTTTTAAATAAGTTACAGATTCACATGACTAGTTAGTGATCAATATCTATTCCGAAACAATAGATTTTAGTGAGTAATGTATTGAAGTAATTTGAAACTAGGCTGTCGAGACTCACACTTCATTTATACATTCTATAACAGCCCATATTTTCATAGTAAAATATTGTCGACTTCGGATTTGATTAGGTGTAATACAAGGACTTTCGAATGGATTACCCATCTTGAAAGTACTTTCAATCAAGTGCATTTAGTCGTGGAATTCCAATGAATTTTGGTGCCGTATGCCTTTAAAACGTGTTGTATTTCGAAAATATTAAATATTACATGTGTTATATTTTACTCAATTGATGTGGGATGATGAAGTACCGTAGAGGTAGCTAGTCTAATGACCCTTATGCATTTTTTACATTAAATTAACATGGCATTATCTAATTACTAAGGATATGAATAAGTGCTCTTATTACCAAATTAGGTATGTTGATCAGTTATAATAACAACTTGTGTTATTAGCCTTCCACCATGGCTCTGCCCCCAAAGAATATACATTTAGTGAAAATTGCACACGAAAAATAGTAGTGAAACACTTATCACAAATTTATTACCACTTACACCATTAAACTTACACTGACCGTGATTCTTCTTCTTTGTTAACAAGTAAAATATAGCTTAATGCCTTTTAATGTACCTTACCTCAAGTAACTATTGAATACGTACATCAAAATTAAATAACATGTAAAGTCATGAAATTCATTATAGAAGTATAAAATTTTAACAAGTTACATTCTTTTCTTCAATTGTATAAAGATTAGGGAGTGTGTGGAATTTTGAATGGAAAGTTTGTGGAAGCATTTGAGAGTGAAGTGAACTTTTATTTCATGCGAAACCTTGAAAACTTTAGATGGTAGTAATCTAATCCATACTAGAATGTACTTGATTAATTTGGAACAAAGTAAAGTCCCATTAGGAGGACCATCATACTCATGCGTGTAAGATGTATTAGAATTACCAAAAAAATAAATATACCTAAGATAAACTGGAAGTTAATGGAGTGAGGGAAATTAATGGAGGAGTGTAGATATCATTTCCCAAACTAAAAAAATATATTTTTATGACTCGTTTGGTAATGCTTTTGATTATGGTTCTCTATTTGTGTTTACAAAATTTAATAAATTAGTAATAAAAACGTACTTATTAAATTGGTTTATTTTCTTACCAAAAAATAAAAATTTATTTAGAAAAGATTGGCCATAGTATAAACACCAAAAAGGTGTTTCCATGCTTTTTTTTTTGGGTTATAAATAGCTTATTGAACATTCACAATTGTCTATCTCAGTTTCATCCCCTCCATATATACTGATTTCTCTTTCTTTAGGTTTGCTCTCTCTCTGGTTTTCTTCTTCTTCTCTTCTTTTCTCTCAGTCGACCTCTCTCTTAAGTTCCAGATTTAGGTTTCTTGTTGTTGTGCTTCATTTTCTTCTTTTGCTTCTTCTTCTTTTCTCGTGTCAGAAGGTTATTCTTACTATTGTTCTTCCTCTTCTTCTCTTCCTGGATTGCATACTGCTATTTATTAGGTCTTGTGACGGTGTTTCTTCCTCTTCTTCTCTTCTCCTCCTCCTCCTCCTCCTCCTTCTTCTTCTTTTTCTTTTTTTTTCTTTTTCCAGATCTGGATCTTGCCTTCTCTCTATTTCTCAAATAGATTTAAAATTTTTTGATTTTCTTAATTTTCTCCAGATCTATGTTTACCTTAATTTTATTTATTTATTTATTTTGTTCAACAGGTTCATTATTAAATTTTGGGAATGTTGAAGATAATAGGTGATTTCTTATTTTTTTAGTTTAATTATTAGTTATACGCTTAAATGATTTTGAGCGTTGATCATTTTTTTTTAATTGACATTTTATTTAGTTCAATATGTTGGGCATAAACCATTGATAAATGAGTACATAGGAATAATTGATGAATTTTTAGTTTTTTTTTTTTTTTTGAATTTATTTCTGTAGTTTGGATGTTTTATTATATAAGGATGAATTGGTAAATAAGACTAAATGAATATGATTCCCCAAAAAGGGACTAGACTTCATATTTTTTAAAATGGGGGATATGATATCCCACAGGGGATGGGATGATATATCTCCCATTTCATATCCCCCATTAGGGATGCTAAAGGAACGGGTGCAAGAGGGTACCCGGTTCGATCCGACCAAACCTATTAAGAAATACCTTAATAGGATCAGGACAGGTTTGAAATTAAAATCTAATACATGTGGTTTGGGATAAGTTTGGAATTTCTTGTAAGATACCCGGTACACATTTATATTAATAGATCACCCGATACTCAATATCCATATGGTACCTTTTAAGTACCCGTTTAATATAATATAATATATTTTTATATAATTACAATTTTCTATTAAATAAAATTTCTTAAGTTCTTGGGTGTAGAGTTATTTATGAAATTTTGCTTGACTTTTGTCCTAAGTGATATTTTGATCCTATCATTGTTATTGCTAGCCGGAAACAATATCAAACCGTTTCTTTCTTTGGTTTGCTTTACAATGAATGAAAAAAGTTCTTCATCTCAGTTGTTGCAATAACATATTTGTGCATATTTGGTTTTCTTGGACCTAGATTAATTTTGATCTATTATATTAATAAGTAATGCTATTTTAATCTATAATTTATGGATTTGGTAGTGGAACTTCTTCCCTTTTATTTAAAATTTATATTTGTCTTCTGAAATCTTGTCACTGTATTTATATCATTGATTCATTATCGTGACCGATTTGAAGTTGGATATTGAAATATTTCATTAATTAATCTTGTCGTATATGTGCCTTTGTAATTGTTTATCTTTCCTTAATATTAATATTTTTCTTCTGAAATCTTGTCACTGTATCTATATCATTGATTCATTATTGTGACCTATTTGAAGTTGGATATTGAAATATTTCATTAATTAATCTTGTCGTATATGTACCTTTGTAATTGTTTCTCTTTTCTTAATATTAATATTTTTCTTCTGAAATCTTGTCACTGTATTTATATCATTGATTCATTTTTGTGACCTATTTGAAGTTAGATATTGAAATATTTCATTAATTAATCTTGTCGTATATGTGTCTTTGTAATTGTTTCTCTTTACTATTGTAGATATATTCTATTTACTGATGGAGTTGTCAAAATGAGTTCCATGTAATCTATCCAACTAAGCTTAATTGAGTTTGGGATGGGATAAATTTGGGATTTTAACTAAAAAATAAATAGATTTGATAATAATAATTGTTAATTGGGCGGGTCCCTTATCCGTTCACATCAATATCCCTCACCTCCGAATTTGTTTCCTCCCAAAATTTAAAAATTTAAATTATTTTCTGTCACATCTTATATCAAATTATATTTTTTTTATCTCTCTTTATATCCCATCAATCAAATACCAAAAATTTAATTTTATATTATATTCAATCCCATATATTATCATACACTATTACATATACCCTGTCATCTAATCCCTCCGATCAAACATGCTTTTAGGAAATGAAAAATTTTAGAAACGTGGCCTAGAAGAGTGATAAATAAGCAATTATTTATTTTTGTAATCTCTAACACCTAGTCTACTAGGCTCCATAGTCCTCAAAGGACATGTGATATTCATTTATTGATTGCTTGCGAGCCAAGTAAGCAAAAAGCTATTATATATACATATGATTAAGAATTGGAAACCCTAATTACAATAAGGAGGGGGATTCAATCCTGATGGTTAATAAGATTTTGGATTTATTCTCTAGTAGTTATGAGTTTGAATTAAAAAATAAAAAAAAAAACTTTATATTAAGAAAGTTTTAGGTCTAAGAGTATTTTTCATTCGCTTTTTTTTTTTTGGAACACTCAGGATATCTAAACCAACTTCTACACACCTCAACTAATTCTTGGGACCCTGGAATTAACGATCGGACAGATCATTCAATGACTCTAAGGAGACTCGAACTAGTGACCATTGAATAGCAAACTCAAGGTATTACCACTTCAACTGTCAACTAGGGTTATTCACTTACTTACTTTGCTTTGTTTCACCCCCATTATTCTATACACCACTGTCTAATTTTACTTCTTATTCTTAAGGATTAAATCAAGTTTCATTTTTTGGACCATTACAATAGATATACACAGTTTTATTAGACACGAACATGTTGAAATATATGTTGTTTCACAATGCCCCCATGAGAAAGAATTTACCTCATAGTTGAAGCATGTTCTAATCATGTAATTTTAATAGTTCTACTTTTATAAAGGACTGATTGTAAATTTATAAGATTAGATAGATTTCAAGTATAAAATAAAAAATTTAGTAATCACAGGGTATTTAAATTTTATAATTTCTTAAAAATGTACTTAAGATTATAAAATAAATCCAGCTACTCTACTCATAATACTTATAGAACACACTAAACTCTCCTGCACGATAAAAGGTTGGTTTGAAATTTAAAAAAAAAAAAAAATTACTTACAAAAGACAGTTAAAAAAAGATCCCCCTTCCCCCCAAAAAAAAGAACAAAAAGGTAAGAATCTTTAAACACTCTTTCTACTTGCTTGTTGACTCTTTTTGGCAACTAAGCCAAAATCTCAACTGGCCAATTGCCTATTTGTCTGCGCAAGTGGTACTGATGAATTTTCACTAGAAAGGGGTCAACTTCTGATTTGGTAATAATATTTTGCAAAGTATTTAAACAAAATCAAGGGCTGGGATTTTATATTTGTAGCAAGGGTGTGGATCCCACAAAACCAGCTCACCTGGCTCCCCCTCTATAAATCTGTCGCAATTGAATCCTCCTGATACTTGCCTTACCGTCTATTTTTTTTTTTCCTTCTCTCCCTCCTCCGTATTTCTCCATTGTCAAGCTGCTGGTAAAGCCCGCTCTCTCAAATTTGTTGAAAACGTGTTTCCAGCATTCTGCTCACCTACCCTTCTCTCTTTCTCTCTGCAACCAGTTTACGTCTCAAGGTTTTTCTCCTAAAAAATTTTCATTTCTTCATATAATCTTGTGGTGGGCCATACTCGGAATCTCCTCCTGACAATGTGTTACTGAGAGTTTCTCCAAAAATTACCTACAAGCCTGAGAACCGATACTCTTACGAGTCTTGTTTTTTTTTAACTTCTCCACATTGGTAAAACACATGGCTTTGAGGGCTGTATCAATCTGGGTTTGTCCCAATCAGTCTCGTTCTCAACTGGGGGCTGCGGAATTGGGGTCTAGGCTTTCTGGGTCGGCTGCGAATATGAGTATTGATTTTGATAGGTCTTGGAAATTGGAGTGTTGTGGGACGTGGCCTCAAAGGGCAATTACTCCTGTTGAAGATGAGACGCCATTCGTACCTAGAATGGACTCACCTGGTGAAAATGATGAGACCCAAATCACTGAATCTAGGGGGTTTCATAAAGATTTTAACTATCTTTCTAGTGAGTTAATCCAATTAAAGTTCTTGTCAACACTATCCATTGTTGTATATGTTGATTGCGATTGATCTTGTAATTGCGATTTTAAGTGCTCAAAAAAGATTGGATTTTTTATTTTCATTTTTATAATTTTTTGCGAATTACAGATTGAGCCTGAAAATTATGAATTCAAATTCATTATCTGTTACAGGGGAATATAGAGAATGGAGATTATATATATAGATCTGTAATGCTTATACATTCTCTATCATAGAAAATTATTCGGAGAAGCTAATATGGAGTACTTTGAATAGAGAATCTCATTTTTTTACTTTAAAATAATCAAATAGAGAGAAGCTGGTGTGGATGAGCTTGCATTTACATTTGGGTTTTGAGATGATTGTGAGTGTCAGGACAAGCATGATAAAGCCCTGGATTTGGGTTTTGGGAAAATCATTTCTGCATAACTATTTTTGAGTCCAACATTGTGACAATCATGGGCATGTATACAGAGCACTCTAGGTTTAGAAAGTATTAACTTTGTCATTTTCCGCGCACATATATATATATATATATATGTATAGCATCATAAATGCAGAACTTAATGGCGTCAAGAGAGTTATGAGTCGCTTGGAAATTTTGAATCTGAAGGTTGTGGTTACAAGGTATTATTATTGATAATCAGTCCATCTATATGAGTTAAAATTGTTCATCTATTTTTATTTTTTATTTTTTGGTACCATATAATCATCGGCTGACCTGGTTAGAATGTGAGTTTCTATAATGTTGCGAATAAATTTGGAAACCAAAATTAAACGTGATGACCACAAAAATGTGCCCAGTTTGCTTTAGTGGCTATTCTTTTTAGTTATCATCTAAATCCTTCCTTTTTGTCTGTGTACAATTTCATGATTTTCAAATAAATATATAAAAATGCAGAGCCCTTAACTTCCACCTACCCATCTTCGTCACCTAGTGATGGTTTGAACATGCGGGTTGCTTACCAGGTATGGGAGTTTATACATTGTTGTTCTTCTAAATATTGCTGGCTTTTAGTTGCTTTAGTGGTGGTCTGGTTATTGAATTTAGGGGATACCTGGAGCATACAGTGAAGACGCTGCCCTTCAAGCATACCCAAAGTGTGAGACTGTCCCATGTGACGATTTTGAGGCTGCATTCAAGGTTCAGTTATCTGTTTGTATAGAATTTATTTCAATCAATTTACCCTTTGTCTTGCATTTAAAGTATTAGTTTTCTTTGTTCAGGCAGTTGAATTGTGGTTAGTAGACAAAGCACTACTACCCATTGAACATTCTGTTGGAGGAAGCATCCATCGGAATTATGACTTGCTCCTTCGTCATAGACTCCACATAGTTGGGGAAGTGCAATTTGCTGTTAAGCACTGCCTTCTGGGGTTACAAGGAGTGAGAAAGGAGGAACTACGGCGTGTTTTGAGCCATCCTCAGGTTTGATAATTTACTCTTTTACGCGTGTTCGATTTATAGAAGTTTGTCTGTATTCTTTCCATGTGCCACACGTTTTGTTCTATTTAGAAATGGCTGCTCAGAAATAAGTTATCACAATGTTAGGTCAACTCAATTTACTACCATAACTTAAGATATATCTCATTCAAGGAGGTCAACTATTTTCTCTGAGATCTCAATTGATGAGCCTTGGCCGAATGGTAATGTTGCTTCTTTGCATCCTGGAGATTGTGGGTTCAATACTGAAAAATAGGCTTTCTAGTTACTAGAGGTAAAACAGCATATGTTGTCCCTCTTTGAATCCCGCATAAATGAGAGATTTTTTATCTCATCGTAAGTAAAAGATAATTGTGGGTATGCGACATATTGACGCTCTAATTTATCTTTCAGTTTTATGGTAAAGAATTGGAAAAATAATCTAGTTAGTTGAAATTCTATTTTTTTTTGTTGGATTAGGAAGCATGGACATTTTATGACGTTTATGTGTCCACTGTCCATGTGTTCTTATCAAATACGTGTTAGCTATGCACTCAAATATGTGTTATTACTTTTTGTCGTTTTATAACCGGACAAACTTTAGATGCTCGAGCAACAAATGTGTTTATCATTTGGACACATATTAATACATGATTTTTTATGCAAGTTTGAATAAACTTAGGGGACAATTATTAAAATCAAAATATTGTAAATTTATATCTGTAGTC
>QLOD02000024.1:26774533-26787976 GCA_003260245.2 Sideroxylon spinosum | reverse complement strand
CTCTCTCTCTCTCTCTCTCTATCTCAAACATGTACAACCCGATGGCTTTACTGGAAATTTTCCTCTAGTAAAGGGCAAAAGAGTCATTTTGATATTTCTCTATTTAATTGGTATAATTTTAGAGATTCAAAGAATCTCAAAGATTTTGCAACAGCTCTATTGCTACTTTGCGCGTGGTGTTGAGAATGCACCTGCAGGTGGTCTTCAGTGATCCAATCTTTTTTTGTTGGTTTCACTAAGCTTCTGAAAAACTATATATATATACAAGTTGAAGCCATGAATTGATTAATGTTTATTTCTTTTTTTTCAGTTCACATTTATTTTCCTTTTTTTAATTTTATGAGTTTAATTTTTGTCAATTGAGTTCATTTAGTGATGAAAAATGCGAGAATTAATGAGGAAAAAAAAAGTTAGTTTTTAAATGCAAATCGAGATTAATTTTATTATTTGTTTGTAGTTTTTAATTAATGAAATCAAAATTTTATTTTCCAATTAAAACATTTTTACTTTATTTTTGGATTAAGAATGTTTAGAACTTCTATACAATTAAAAATAGATATATTAAAAAAGTTAATTATAACGAGATAGAATACTTATAAATTTATCACTTAAAAAATAAAAAATTCATAATATAACTCTATTTTAAATAAAACTCTATTACTACTTGACCGTCTTAGTGTTCTATTTTAAACTCATAAAATTCTATTTCAATTGTATTTTTTTTAGTGATCTTGTAAAATTATATTTAAGTATGATTCTATAACTGTTATCGTAAAACTCTATGTCAATTATAATTCTATCACTACAGTATAATTTTGATATGCTATTTAAAACTCATATAATTCTATTTTAATTATAACTCTACTGTTACCAAATATTCATGTGTTTCCTTTTATGATATAATCAGGGGATAATCCGTGTCACAAGTACGGGAATCAATCTCAACCGTTGAATTAGATATATAAATGTCATATTAATGAGTTATTTTATTATATAGGTAATATTTTTTTCTCTTATAATAAAAATATTAATGAATTTTGACTTTGCCAACTAGTGGTTACGTAAAAATAGCAATAAATATTGTTAATTGAATTTTTAATTAATTTTTTTTAAGGGAAATTAGTTTTGATTGCCTATCGCTTCAGATCAAGATTGATAAGACCAAATCAGCAAGATTTTTTGAGAACTCAAGTTGGGGTGTTGGAACCTCGAGACATTGTGTTTGAGGAGTTGACTGAATTCTGACAATCTTTTGTCATTAATAAATGTTGTTGAATTTCTTTCTGGTTTTTAATTAGTTTTCCTTAAGGGAAATTTGTTACTTATCTTTAAATCAATGTGTGTGTGACAAAATAAACTAATAACTCAACTTCTAGTTATTTAGGTATCGTCGGATTTGTTTTTTTGTTTTTTATTTTTTATTTTTAGTTTATTTTTTATTTTACACTTTTAAAAACAAAAAAATAGTTTAAATGTATTTGGTCATTTGTGTTTTTAAAATTTATTTTTGAGAACAAAAAATGAGTTTATACATGAAATGAAAAATAACATTTTGAGCGTTTTCAATCTAAAACAAAGAAAATCTTAAAATAAGAAAAACATAATTTTTTCTGAAATGAAAATAGAAAACAAAAAAATAAAAAAAAATCAAATGCCATCTTTATTTTTTGGGTCTGTTTTAAATAACTAAATTTTATCTTTTTGTATTTTAAAATTTATTACAAGTTAAAATATTAAATTAACAAAAAAATTAAAAAATTAATTTGACACTCCGAAGACATCATTAGTAACACAATTTATGAAGCCAAAGATGATATAAATATTAAGCATTATGGATATCTTGGAGTGAAATTAGAATAAATGGTTTAAAAGAGGAAAAAGAAAATGAAAGGCCAAGGAATATGAAAAGCTAAAATTGTTAATACATATTTTTATTTAGACATTTCTCGCTAAAACAATTTTTTAATTCAACATTCTTTATTTATCAAATTTCATGCATTTTTCTTCATCACGTTTTCATCCTAAAGAAAGCAGAATGAATTTTTGTCTATTTTATTTTTTCTCTTCAATAAATATGTGGTTTTCAAACACAAACTTAGGGGTCTGTCTGGTAAGTAGAAATAAATTGACTTTTTTTGGTAATATTTTCGTTTTATATAATTGCTTAACAAAATTTATTTATTTTTTATTTGGGTAGTTTTTAAAAGTATTGGTACCATTTAAAGAAATGATTAAAATAGGATTACCCATTTACGAGTGAAAAAATTAAGTTTTTTTTTTTTTTTAATCCTAACAATAACATACCTAAAAGTTATCAAAATTAAAAAAAAAAAAAAGTGTAAAATTTTGTGAAACAAAAGGCCTTAATAGATTTACAAATGTCCTCCAACCTTCCCCTCTTTTTTTCCGAATCATATTTCTCATGATAATGTAAATAGTTACAAATTCAAGATTCAATAATCATTTGGCATAGTTAAAATTTTGTTTTTGTGGAATTATTTGGTGTATTTTGAGAAAAAAAAATTTAAAAAAATTATGGTCTGATTAACACTTTGCTTAGCTAAAAAAAATCAAGAATAATTCATGAATTAATTGGTAAAACAATTAATATTTTATAATTGTAAAATAGTTAAATTGAAATTAGTAAAAGTATTGCAATTTTCTTCTTGGCAAGAATTAGCACATACACAAAATCATAAAATTTAATATGTTCTAAATTGGTCATTTAAGTGTCATCCTCAAAATGCACTCCAAATTATCTTAGGATCTTTTTGAAAGATTTTTTCAATCGCATGAGAGAAAATAAAATATATTGTATTCGTTTAAAAATTATAATTTTTAAAAACAGTTCAAAATGTCAACTTGAATTCAAAAATTATTCTCAAATTTTAAAAATAAGTCTTTTAAAATAGGAGGAATATATTCAAGGTTTGTTGATTTATAAAAATATCATAATAAATTTGGGAGATTTAGAAAATAGATAATTTTATGGTTATGATCATGTACAAGCAATAGGCATTGCTGCTTCAATTCTTCCCATTAAATTGGCGCGTATCCTCGTGATTCATTTGCGAATTTAGGAGAGAAATAAAGCGAACAGAAAATATTAATAGTTGTGATACGTGACTTTTAATTATAATTATTTTTAAAAATTTTATTTATAAATTAATTTCAAACATAGTTATAAAATGTATAATGATGTAACCTAAAAGGTTTTAGAATTGTATGTAATTATCATTTATTCACAATTTTATTTAAACTAGATTATCACTTGATATTTTTATTTAATCTGTTATTTGTCACATAACTTTTTATTATTGTTTTGAATACTTTTTTAACATACATGGGATAGAATAAAATTCATGTAAAACTATTAAATTTCATAAAGAATCAAACTTTTTTTTGAAATCTTATGTTATAACAAATTTCTGTTTAAACGTTGTCAAATATTTGAATAGATTCTTGAGCCTAGTCTAAGGAGTTAGTAATTCTATTTAATAAATTATTATTCTTTATTATTTAATTGTTTTTATTATTATTCAATTGTCCCAGTGACGCACTACACATATAGCATACGGAGACGTCTTCAATAATATTTAATTTTGTTTAATTTTCTCTTTTTTTCAATATTTAAATGTACCTCTATTTAATCAACATTTTAGTTTATTTTACATGTACTATTTAATTAAATTTTTATAAACAATAATACATATATATATATATTGCTTTCAAATTTATTTGTACAACTCATCCAGGTTTGATTACTAGTTTTTAAAATATAGAACAGTGATGATTTTGAATCTATGTATATTTTCTTTTTCTGTCCATTTTAAAACTCATAAACAGCATATGTATTTTCAAATAATTTCTTTTCTCTAATCACCGACAAACCAACCCGATGCCCCATGAGTTGGTTCAGGGGTTAGTTTAGTTCTAGTCCAAAAATATTTTAAAAGATGAGTCAAACAAAAAGACAATTAGCATCACCTGAGAATAATGTTTTACAATCATTTTCCAACGGAAATATACATACAAATATATAGTACAAAGAAAACTATCCGCAAGAACCACAAAAAAGAAGGAACAGCATAACAGAAGCCAATGTTATATATATACGAAACCTTATATGTTCTCAATGTTTTCAAGTCTCTTCAACCTCATCTCTCTCTCTCTCTCTCTCTCTCTCTCTCTCTCTCTCTCTCCAACTTTATACCTATCCATAAAATACAACTGTCTCTTCAATCCAACATCAAATATCAACAACTGCCGTGAAAGAAGGGCTTTCTGTCCTGTCGTAGCAACAAACTTGACTTCACAGCCGTGAATAGCTGAATGAACGAGCAACTCCCCATCCGACTAAGTATGTATGTATCTTTACTACCAATACTTCTATCACTGTAAGAATCAGTTGTAAAGCTGCAATTTAAATTCGATAAAAACTCCTGAAACGTTAAAAAGAACCTTAAAAATTATTTAGCTAAGAAATATGGAAAGAATTTCAATTCAACAATTTAACATGTTTTTCCATTCTTAAGTTTGTACCATTCAAGCAGCAAGAACAAGCACTTTAATTGTTCCTTGACTATTCGCAGTTAGCATTGTTGGGCTATCACTCTTCCAACAAACAGCGCTAATGAAATACGACCCTGCATCATTCTCAGCATCATCTGCATTTGAAGAAGAAAACCTATGCCAAGCAGCGGGTTTAGAGATAGCCTGCAAGCAAAGCCCAAATAGAATTAGGATAATAAATTTGGGCCATGAACATACCAGCTTTATCTAGTATTTAATAACAGGCACAACCTTGTGATAGACAAAAACATCATTTGTTTCACTGCCGCAAGCAATATATTCGCTGTTTACTGTGAGACCGACGAAATTTTTCTCATTCGTGTGACCTCTAAACGTGCGTACCTGATATATATATATATATATATCGAATTAGTGTGTATTTGTAGTAAGAACGAAACTTTACATCTATAAATCAGGAGTTTTTTTTCTTCACATTAAGAACTGTGCAAAAACCAATGTGCCATGGGCATTACAACTTACGGGCATATTTTCTTTGACATCCCATAAACGCAACGTGCTGTCTGTAGATGCAGAAGCAAGTTCATTGCTAGACAGAAATTTTACGTATGAAACAGCCTTTCGATGTCCGCTGAAAACATGCAGCGGCTGGCTAACATTTCTCAAGTCATAATAGTGAACATGATGATCTGCAGAGCCCACCTGCCAAACATTTATCATTTTCATTCATTGATTTACTGGCTGCTAGATTATAGGTCATACCTACGTTCACAATCCAGAGGGGACAAGAATTAGGAGTGACATACTGCAACATGAAAGCTAGATCCCGGATTATACTTGACAGAACATATATTTGCTTTCATGTCAATGTTAAGAACACTAGCCTCCTGTTTCGTACACCAAATTTTGACCTGTTGGATACAAAGAGCACAGCAGTAGTGAATAAAAGGTTAAATATTGTTTATTATATTTTCTGAACAAAGGCCTCATTAGATTATAGGATACAGAAGAAATAAACAATATCTCCGCATAAACGGCACAAACTGAGTTCTAATCTTTTATTCCCTCTGTCCCATTTCTGTGTAGCTTTGTGGAGAAAAAAGGTCCAGAGAAATGCATTTTTCCCTATTTGAACGACCTCTGGGAAATAGATTTTTTGGTAAATGGATTTCAAAAAAAAAAAAAAGAAAAAGAAAAGAAAAGAAAAAATACTTTGCAGTTAAATATAAATTTTAAGAAGGGCAAAATGGAAAAGTAATGATTAATTTTTCAAATCTTGAAATTTCAACACACAAAATGGCATTGACCAAAATGAGAAGTGAGAAATATAAAACGGGTGGTGAAGTATTTATATATATATATATATATATTTGTATTATTTATGTTAAAAGTGAGGATTCCGTGTTCGAAGCACCTTGCAGTCATCGCTCCCAGATACAAGCATTGAAGGTTCAGTGCATGAAAAATCTACACTCCATGCTCGTTTTTCATGCTCTTCATACTCCATCACACTCTAAAAAGAAGGAATTGGGTTAATAGAAGCCAATAGCGTTAAAGATCTATGTGGGTGAATCTCATACTAAAATTTGAAGGTTAAGAATAGAGAACTATGGACAAGGGAAGCTACCTGACGAGTAGTTACATCCCAAACGGTCACTATCCCCTCATAATCACTACTGGCTATATAATTTTTTGTGTACTTATTCCAGCTCAAGCAACTAAGTTTGGAGCGCGTGGACATTTCCCCAACAGGACATTGCACATCTGCTGGTTCATTCACCACCTGTAAAGCAAGATGTTACCTGGGGATATGAATATAGACACATATTCCATACATATAAAGAAAAATATTATTTAAAAAAGATCTTCAACTCAATAAGCTCATATCATTATTTTTTTTTTTTTTTTTTTTCAAATGCCTATTTCTTTGGTGACTGTTGGAAATTCAAAGTCAGTGATCATTTAGCTAATTTACCAAAGCCCTAAAATTTTCTTCAATGGTATATATTGCATTTGGGAACCAGTAAAATCTACATAAATCATTAAGGAAAGCACAATAAGGTGCTTTTAATTCAGACATACCACGGATGCAGTACAAAACTTACAGCTCCAAAAGAATAAGAATCATTTATGGTAGAAAAAAATTATTAAACACCAGCCATGCCAGCAGGAGCACTAAAGGAAAATTATGGCCCCAACACTTGGCCCTGCTGCAGATATTAAAAACTCTTTCATAGAGACCAGATTCATCAAATGATGCATCGCAAGCCTTGAAGGCTCAGTGCGTGAAAATTCTATACTACGAAAATAACCTATTATCAAAACCTACCGATGAAAATTCAAAAACCTTGATGCGCCTAGAAACTCCAGCAGTAGCAAACAGTTCATCATCTCGATCAAATTCTATGCTGCAAAAAAAGGAAAAAAGGAGAAGAAGAATCAAGCCCTACATGGGTGATTACGACAGAGAACAGTATAATATGAGAGTTACAGAGGTAGGTCACGCTAATGATGAAATTTAATTCAGACACAAAATGCGATGTGATTTCTTAACAGGAAGCTTGAGAACTCCGGTAAATTTGTATGCATTATTATATAGACATATTATGTAGAAAGAAAAAATTGCTGCCATCAAATTTTATTCTTCTTGATATCCAAACAGTTAGATCCAAGCTAGATCAGCAGCGGATCGTCTTTTTTGTTACTGGATAAATATGTGATTGTTAACTTAACTCACCTTGATACAATATTGGCAGAATGAAAAAGATCCCGATGCCTAAGTTCAGCAATGACCCTCAGTCGGCTATTTACATGACCAAACAGAAGAGAAATGAGAATTTCCATAATCAAATGCGCAATCTCAATGAACAAAAACAAAATCAAGAAGCTTCTCAAACAAAACCAAAATTTATTGACCAAAAACTCAAAAGCAAAAACCTGTATCGTGTAAAGGTAGACAGCACAGACTGGAAATCCTCAAGTCCAGCATGAAAACCTTCTCTATTTATGGCATTTGTGTCCTGTTCTTCCTGTTTATACGCCTGTTGCCGTCGCTTTTGCAAGTAGCACTCTTGTAGGTCACTGAACTGCTGAAAAATAACATATTAAAGAACAATTTGAACAGAAAATAAATAAATAAATAAAATAACAGATAAATTGATAAATTTTCTCAGGCTGGCAAGCAACCTTAGCCTGTTCACTTTGTGAATATGATGCTTTAATGCTTCAGTAGCAGTCTGATGAATTTTCTAAGTAGCAAGATCAATAGCTTTCCATCAGTAGAAAGACAGAACAGATGAAGCACAATAAGGATCAAGATCCTTCAGTAAGTATAATCACGGCCACCAAAGACAAGCCTACTTTTAGTGCAGAATATTATTAAGGATTTAGAGAAAGGCACAACCACAGATTATTACTCATAGGCCATTGCTGCTTGATGATCCATTATTGAAAATTTTGAACCCTATGTGATTGTTAAGCATGAAAATATGGTGCTCAAGCTGTGCCACGATTTAGAGGAATTTCACAAGAGTACTGACCTGTGAATGGACCCTCCTTTTCCTTGCAACTGCCAGCCCTGATTGACTAACATGAGAGTCTGACCCACTGTAAGTATCATTTCTTTGGACCATTTGAGAGCTTACAAGAGCCTTTGCGTCGGCTTTCCTATTCTGTGAATTGCCTGCATTCATCCGGCACTGGCCCTGTGCACTGGGGACACTAGAAATGGTGCCACAGCTACGTCTATCAATCAATGAAGGCCATGCTTTTGTTGCAGAAGGATCATCGACAAGCATCCTCAGTTTTACCGAATACCTCTCTCTTGCCCGATATAAGTCTATTTTATGTCTCTCTACAGAATTTATGTCCTCTTTAATGTACTGGAGATCATTTTGTATCTGCAAAACAAGCATGAAACTATCAATTATTATTATTTTTTATTTTTTTATGTTTTTTCAAATCTTTCACCATCAGAAAAGATACCCCTATGTTTGTTAAGCAGCTAAACAACGCAAGGGCCACACTGCCAAAACATACCAGTCAGTGGGTGCATTTTGGAGATATCTCCACCAAATTATGAATAGTTATATACTGAACCCCAAATCACAAAGCTCTAGGCACTATAGTCCCAGACAATTACAAGCAACAGCATGAATACTCCAAAATTGGCTGCTCACAAGATGAAAGATGTCTAAAAGGAAGCAAAGTCGGAACCCATAAGCTCCAAGAAACTAGCTTGTTTAGTCAGTTTAAGGTCAAAGAAAGTTTATAATGAACTGTTGTTTGCAGCCTCATCCAATCCACTTGTTTCACCACTTAGTTTACCTCCAAATTGAGATAGCTTTTAGACTCTTTAAACCACATGACAGTCATTAGTGTTTAGGATCCAACCAATTTTGACTGTTTGGTTTGTGTGGATCCCATGTGGGCCCCACGCAGATGGATGACCAAGATCTATCACTCTCAACTGATGATAGCATTCCTCTTAATGTTTAACCAACATTAACCTAGCTTTCTTCGTAAAAATTACTACTACTTTGTTTACACTTTACAAGCAGCTGTTGGCATTTCTTTCAATTTATTGCTACTAAATAATAATTTGTTGCGTAGACCTGAGACACAATAGATACTCACAGAAAGCCAACTGGGTATGGTCCTTGGATAACCCAAAAATAATATTTATGAGCAAGAACCTTTTTTTATGACGATGGAAACCACAGCCACTGCTCTTCAAGTGTGCACTAGGTAAACCTATCGGATTCAAGCAATAGCCTACAAATCATGCAAACTGGGTAAACCTATGGAAAATCCGTGGATAGGCTCAGCCCGAAGGAGGAGTCACTTGGGGTCAAAATCAAGACCTCTCCAAATGAGGCTTGAGTTCTGACCTGCTAGTTATTTATGCGTGAGAACTTTTTTCCCGAGAACATCACCCCTTCCACCCCCTTTTTTAGCTATGCAATCCCCTCCTACTTATGTGTCTATATATAATATTTTTAGCTTTGGTAAGGCAAACATACAAGGACGCAATAAAGTGATAAATTCAAGTTCAAGAACCTCGTTGAGCTGTTCAAGCTTCTGCTTCCTTAGGCAATGCAAAAAGTCCAAAAGAATCTGCATATTTGTCTCAGCTTCTACTTGTTCCATTTTTCTCTTCTTCTCCATGAGTAGAGACAAGAGGCTGTCTACCTCCTTAACTGACATCTCACATCCCTGTGTAATAATAATAACGATAATAATAATAAAGAAGTTGAATTCCAGTAATTAAAAGCAGTCAAGCATGGTTGGGAAAACATAAAGTGTATACAGCCAACATTAACTTAGAGAAGTGACTATAGATTCAAGTGAAGCATGGGTACTATTAAACAGTAAATTTACAAATATGCAGCAGCTTTTCTTTCAAAATATTTACAAACTGACCTGTTGCAATGCCTGACGAAGCTGTTCTAAAGGAGTAGCCGTTTTTGCTATTTGTCGGGCCAAAGTCTTCTTCAATAACTACAAATTCAAGAAAGACCCATGAAACAATTAAAAGAAGCCACCCAGAAGTATACTTTCGAAGCGATTTTACTTCTTTGGAGTTGAATTTGGAGAAGGCATAACCACAAGCAATTTGAACACCTAAGAATGATAAGACATGGGGTGCAGGAAGCATATATGACACAATACAGGAGTTGATATGGCAGTTTCTCAAAAAGCCCCATGACCTATGCATAAAAATTCTAAGTGTGAACAAAATTGTTTGAATATCTATTTTAGAAAGCTTGATTAGTAAATAAAGTTGATATTTTAGGCTTTAAATTTCCTAACGGTAAGAGTCTAAAGGATCAAAGGATTAATATGCACAAATTTATATTTTGTTTATTACAATCATTAGTTACCAAATTTGTGGTATATTTCATGCATGTAAGGGGTGGAAATATTGGACAGTCTAAAGGATAAAAGGATTAATATGCACAAATTTATATTTTGTTTATTTCAACCGTTAGTTACCAAAGTTAATTTCTTCAAATTTGTGGTTTATTTCATGTATCTAAGGGGGTAGATATATTGGACAAGATACAAAAAACAAGACCAGAAACCACTGAGATAAAACACGAACATGACACGAATACATTAACTCAAGATTAAAAATATTTTTTATCTGCTTTTGACATAAATTAATTATTTAAAATGTTCATTAAATTTTGAAATATTTGTGTATAAACATGAATAGACACGATTATGAATTGGAACACGATCCATCAACACGAATTGCCCCTCCTCTAAGCATAAACCTGTGTTCCCAAGTAATCCATAGTGTCAACGTCTGGTTCTAGACCAAAAAAAAAAATTTAAAAAGTAAACACATTTTGAACATGCCAAAGTGTTATGCTTGATAAAGATGCATGATGTTCTTAGAAGTGTCCATGCTTCTATTGAACTATAAACTTAAAAAAAAAAAAAAAAACAACAATAAAATAAAATAAAGACAAAGGTTTTAACAAATTTCAAAAAATATGGCAGTTGGGTATGATAAGTACAACCCTAATTATGTCATCCCATAGAACTTCTAAAACATAGTACACTTATTTAAGTTCTTTTCTGTTTTTCCGTAACTGACTTAATATTGTCTGGTAGATTGGCAAATGAATGTAAATTCAGTAGTAGCTAAAAAAAAGGTCAATAAATACTTAAAGAGAGTATAATTTCTATACTTAGGGTCTATTATCGAAGTAGAAAGAGAGATTTGTGAGGATGTTAATCATATAATCAAGGATATCAGATTAAGTGGATGAATGTATCAGGTTTTTAAGTGATCTTCATATACCTTTTAATAGTAATATTATAACATAGCAGATAGATCTGCTATGTAATCTGATTTCGAGCGTTGAGCAACCAAAACAAATTTTAATAAAATAAATATAAAAAAGAATACTACAGTGGATGTGTGTATAAAATAGAAAATATAAAAATAGAATCAACTAGATTTGTGATATGATAGAGGTAACCCAAATTAAAGATAAATTGAGCAAAATCAATTAAGATGGTTTGATCACGTAGAAAGAAACAGTCAAATGTGTCAATTTGGAAGATTTATAGTATGCAAATCATGGATTTTGCAATGGGCAAAGTAGACTAAGACTAATGTGATTAGAAATAATAAAAAAAGACATGACTTGCTATGGTTTAACGGAGAACATTAACACTTAACCAAACGAAATTAAGAAAAATGAGCCATGTAGCCGACCCCGTTTAGTTTGGAAAAAGCGAAGTTGAGTTGGATAGTAGATAGAAAAATATGGATAATGTTTGAGCATGTTTATCATTCAAGTTTAGTGTCAATATCTTATCGCACTTGTTATATTTGACATACTTAAATCCAATATTTGCTTATTTATGGTTAAAAAGGCCTTAACATTAACCTCATATTTAAATGTGAATGGCAGTTGATTCATCCCAATTCGGTAACCCTCTGCACAGTAATACGAGGAATATAAGTGTCAAGGATGTTATCCATGGACAATCGAGACACTAGTACTAGTCTAAATAAGAACAGCAGCACTGAAACATAGAGATGAGTTTGTCTCTTTGCATGTGTGCGTATGCAACAGAAAAATGCAGTGTTTTTGAGTGCAGTAAACAGTTGGGCTGCTTCAGAAAAAGGACGTTTCTCTAGAGATCTTTTGATATCGTTTACGGCAACCAATTTTTCCAACTTAGAAAAAGAGACCTCACAAAAAAATTGTTTAATGCTACATTTGCTAAGATTGGGCCAAAGATTAGGTTAAGTAAGTAAGTGTGGGCAATGACAACGAATGCCTAAGTAAATAGAAGTTGGGACTTGGAAAAGTGAAAAGGACACTGAAATGATTCCTTGACTGAGCCCACATAAATATATATAATATATACACTCAACTAATTTAATGAGATTCCGCTTCAATTCAGTACATTTGGTGAATCTTTTCCCCATAACGAGTTAATAGATTATTCCTTCTAATTGTCCAATAGAATAACAAAACAAATTTTAAATTCCCTGTCCAAGTCATGAGGCAATTATAGGTCAATAATATAAATGCCTTTTAACTATAATATCAACCAGATACTGATCCACCACTTAATCGAGGCCAGACACATCAGCCTAGTCAAAATCTTAAACTCCGCCAGCCTCCCAAACAATATAGCATAAGAATGTAATGCGTTTCATTTCTCTAAAAGCAAAATCTAATTTTGAAAATTTTCTCGATTGATTGTGAGAAAAGATCGGAAATGTAAAGACTACAGTAGGATCCAAAAACAAATCAAGTATTTTTGCACAATTTCCTAGCGGCCAAACAATGTACAAGAAAAAAAAAATTACACAAATTCAGATGATAACTTGAATTGAGCTCACAAAAAGCACAAGGCAGCAAAAGATTCACCTTATTGAGGAGAAAATTGGGGAAGAGATGGCGAGTGGTAAGGTAGTGACCACAACAAGGACAATCGCTCTTGTTCTGAAGGTGAGTCACAATGCACATGTAACAGAAGCTGTGTCCGCAAGCCGTCAGAAACGCGTCCTTGATGATCTGCATGCATATCGGGCATAAGAAGTCCTTGTCCAGCTCCGTCGCCCCCTCCCAGGCCTCCACCGTCTCCGGCGGTGGAGCTGGAAGCGCCGGAGCCGAAACATCGCCCGCCGCGTCCGACGTTATCGGCTCCGACTTCACGGAGGGCACCAGTGCCCCCATTGAGCTATCTCCCATCACTCACTCTCTCTCTCTCTCTCTCTCTCAATACAAAAATATACGCTTACTTTCTCTCTCTCTATACATATATATTTAATGTCGTTTTAGAGAAGAAAGGCAAGAGGAAAAAGGGAAAATTTTGTACAGGTCTGTCAATGCACATATAGATCGTAAACGTGATTGGTTTTGTTTTAGAGAGAGAGAG
>QLOD02000024.1:26739852-26751548 GCA_003260245.2 Sideroxylon spinosum | reverse complement strand
TGTTCTATGAAATTAGTTTACCCATGTAGTTCAAGGTTTCTAAACCCTAACAAAAGAATCAGAAACTTTCACCACGTAGTTTTGCTTAGATTATTGCATCTTTGACAACTTTCTTTTTGGAACTATCGATTTGCTGCATTTACTAATACGTTGCTTCTTCTGCAGCCATATATTTTGCCACTGGCATGACATTATTTTTAGTGTTAAATATCTTGCACATGTATGCCTTTATATATTGAATATATATATATATATATATATATGTTGGTGCAGACAATTAATGCAGGAGAAGGAAAAAAATGCGAGAAGGGTACCTCAGCCGGACATGGTAAAGACGACTTCATTTATATGATAACTGTCCTAATTAAAAAAAATTGGCCTAAAAGGAATCAGTTAGGCTTGTTTGGTTATATTATAATTTATATGCGTTGGTTGGATCCCAGTTCTCAATGATGAAAATGAAGATGATATTGTTGCTAGCTATTAGTGTTTATCGTTTTGTGTTAAAACATTGTGATAATCGATTCGTTGTCAATGACAGCCCAGGCTGCCCATTTGGATTTGCGGGTGTAAAAAAACTCTTCAAAATTGGTCCAATCCAAACTTGGATCTCCCTTCTTCATCTTCTTGGGAACTCAAAAGTTTCAACAAACACAACATTTCATGGCTGTAAGTGTCCCTAGTCTCTCTCTCTCTCTCTCTCTCTCTCTCTCTCTCTAATTGCTCTTTACTTTCGTGTAATTGAGTCCCTTTGCCATGTTTCCATACCTGTGCTTTCCTTTGGGTTGATTTTTTTGACTGATCCTTATTAGGTCTACTCAAATTTTTATGTTTTTTTTTTAAATGACCAAATTTTTCTTCTTACATTTTAAATTTCTCTCAAACCATGAAGGATAAAACTATCAAATTAAAAAAAATTAACCTTTTTCCGTTCTCAAACACAAAAAAATTAACTTTTTTTTTTTCCCTCCAAACTAAGCCTAGTTTTTGTGGTTTCAGATCTATGGCGTTTATTTACTTCCATTTTGAATAAAGAAATGCTAAGAGAACACCCATTGAAATTAGAAATAGTTCCCCCTCGCTTAACTAAAAACTCATTTAACATCGACTTATTGTAAAATTATGCGAAATTTAAACATAATTTGTAATTCCAACTCGATTTAAATTTGGTTCTGTATACTTACATCTGTATAAAAAAAATCAAGTTACTCGATCTCCACTTATTTTGAACTCAACTTGAAAACTTAATTAGTTGAACATATTTTGGAAATTTGACATTGTTTCAAATTAAGTCGAATAATTAACTATTTAACCCGGCTCAACTCGTTTATTGCCTTAATTGAAATAATTTTTTGCAGCAAGAAAAAGGTCATGTTCCAAAGTTTGGAAGCTGGGACGGTGACAATGTACCTTACACGGCTTACTTTGAGAGTGCAATAACGGGGAAAGGCAGTGGTGCTCGGAAGATGATCAACCCAAATGATCCCGAAGACAGTCCAGAGGCATTTGACCTTGGAAGATTAGACATTAAAAGTGACGATGATTCTTCTCAAGAAGTTCAGACCCCAATCCATGTCACTTCTTCTAAGTACTCGATGTCAGGGAAGAAAGATCACACTGATCATAGGCCTCCTAGAGTTGCAAGAAATCATTCTGAGGATACGGTAATCCAATTATTCTTCTCTCTATTTTCCTACAATTCCTGCAGCGTGAATTCATCTCAGGTAGGACTTCACCTTGACATGGTTTTATATAACATTAACGGTTGTGAATGTTTCACAACGAAAATGAAACTGAATACCCCTAAAGTGGGCCCTCGTCTACAAATCACATGTTAGAACAAAAGACAAGAAATAATAAAATTGGGGAGAGAAAATATAATATTTACATCTTATCCTGTATCATAAAATTAAGAAGCGTCTTTAAATAGGCTTACCATGAATGATATATATGGTAATGATTTACATACCATAATAGAGATAATAAATTACTGAATACTAGAATATAGTATATTCATATATAAATAATATATCATAATCTAATATAAAATATTCTAACACTTTCTATCAAATTCTAGTTGGGAAATAAAAGAATTCTAAAAGCAGTCGAACCAGATAGTATAACAAGTTGTGAATGTAGAATTTGGAGTTGTATAGCTGTTGACGACAACGAAGTTTGATCTTGAATAAATTTCGTTGCTGCTGGTATGGTTATCTTTCAAATTGGATGTAAAAATAATAATAATAATAATAATCAAACAAAATATATGGTGTGCGAAATGAAGCAGGAAAGAAAAAATTGTAAGATATCGGACGAAAAACAACGACACATTGCTCGCTCTCTAGAATTTACGACTAATAAGAAAGACGGACATTTGTCGATATATTATAGTATATTCCGTTAAGAACAGTACTATGAATAGGATGAAGATATAATATTGATATGTCATTCTAAATAAAATATATATATACTGAGATGATGAAATACAAAGATTCAGATGTCAGAATCAAAAAAAAAAAAAAAAACCCTAAGAACCGATTCGGACTATGAAAGAAAAAAGTTTTGTGATGGTTGTGATAGTGTTATGACAGAATAAGGCTTTGAAAAGAAAAATGACAAAGAAAAAGAAAATGCAAAGAAACTTTGAATAGGTTTACAACGAATAGTATGTATAATAATGATTTACATACCAAAATAAAGATAACTAATTATTAAACATCAGAATGTAAAATATTCTAATATAGTTAATATATATAAATAATGTACCATAACTTTTAACATAAAATATTCAAACATCAATGCATAATCAATATTTGGCATGGCTTTGGGATAATATTTAGGGCTGTAGATAAGCAAACTAAGCCGAGTATTTGGGTGTTCAAAGTAAAATTTGAGTTTTCCTCATCAAATCTCATGCCTCCTTGTGGCCAATGTGAAATTTGATCATAAGATTTGACTGTTAAAATTAAAAATGGAAAAGTTAAAATGCGATTCAGTATAAAATATAAAGTCCAGTAATTACTCAAAATTAAAACAAGAACAAAAGATTGCATTTTACAAAGTTTGGAAGCTGTAATAACATGCTACCGTAATTATTTTTTTTTTATAAGAAGAATGTTCCTACTTTGCGGGGTTAATCATTTTAAAAAAAAAATAATGTTATTCAATAGGAATTTTTTGCAATATATATATATATATATATTTTATTCTACCTTGCTTGGGCAATTACTTTCGGGATAGATAATCCCACTAAAGATATTTTTTTTATTACAATCGTGCGATTGCTATCATTGTACTATAAATTTTTGATTAAAACTTCTTGTAAAGTCGTGTTTTCTCTGAAAATCATCCTGTTCGTTCAAGAAATTATTAAATTAGATGGGTCATGTAAAAATAACGTATTGAGAATTAAATATTATTTATTTATGTAAAACTCGTATTATTAAAAAAAAAAATCACCATGTGTTATATTTAGATTGGTGCATACTACATGACGTGAAAATACCGCTCTATCTAATAATTTTTTCATTTTTCGCAGGCTAAGTCATTTTTAGTTACAATTATGGCAAAAGGACTTATTAAGTTTGTTTGGTATAAAATTGCAATCCAAAAGTTAGCCACTAGAAATTTGTATCGTATTAGTAATAGGAAAGTATTAGTATTATTGATGGTGTTTGGAGCAAAAAAATGGATAAAAAAATACAATAAAAATATGAGAACTTGATGTAAAAGTGATATGTAACGAAATTTGATTGGGAAAAAAATATAAAATTTTGATAAAAATTAGTAGATTTTAGTTGATTTGACTAACCAAACACCCCTATGCAAGTTGGCCGGATATCCAAGTATTGAATATATGTATATATATATATTTAGTATTACATTGGTTTGAGTAAGTTTAATTTATTGCATTTGCAGCATTATAGAACAGCATCTGTGCCCAAATTCGGGTCATGGGAGGAATCGGGCCCCAACTCGGGAGAAGGTTTCACTGAGTTGTTCGACAATGTGAAAAGAGAGAAACAAATCGCAGCTACATCATTGCCCGTGGTGCCCCCTAAACCAATCATCCATACCGATAATCAGAAAAATGATATTAGATCAAAGGTTGGCTCGCATCTATGTCCATTAATTATGAATTTATATAAACAAAAAAAATAAAAAGGAATAAAAATAGAATTTTAGATACTATTCTCATTTATTAAATTATAAAATATAAAAATAAATAATAAACTAACCCTTTTTGTTATTTATTTATCAAATTTCGTCCGAGGTTCGCAAGCATGATTTTTTGCTTCAAAGCAAAAAGTTGAGGATTAAAATTTTGTCATCTTAGGCGGCATTTGATCACTAAAATTTAATTTAATTTATTTATTTAATAGTTTTTAGATATTTATTCTCATTTCAAAAAAATGCAAAAATAAAAAATAAAAAATCACACGTCATCTTTTTTTACCCATGCTTCATTTTTTATTTATTTTTAATAAATATTAAAAAATATATTTTTATAAAAATTGTATTAAAAAAAAAAAAAAAAAAAGATCCCAAGGGAATCAGCTTCTTTTAGATATATAAACCGAGTCTAAGTAATTTACGGATTAGAGGGGACCGAAGTAGCATTGATCAACAGTTATGATTTGGTTACATTTCAATGAGATATGTTTTTCACATTTTGCATTAATTGTATTCTAATTAGCTTCATTTTAACTTTTATTTTAAAATTAATTTTAACTAAATTAAATCAAAACCATTAAATAGTTTTAAAAACACGAAAGCCGTTGATCAATGCACTTCAGCTCCTAAAACGCATATTTACACTTCAACCTCTAAAAGCCTTCAATGATTGGACATGAATATTGAGCAGAGATGGTTTTCTCTGCAGCCAAACGGGGCATATAAAAGAAAATCATATTTTTCTGCTTTTTTTTTTAATATTTCCTTTCATTATTATTATAATTTTTATATATTATCTTTTTTTTTTGTCTAAGTATTATTATTATTATTATTATGCATATTTATAATGTTGTTCTGCTGGTGCCAGGGCCAGATATGTTGCTGCCTGTGTTGGAGGGGAAGGGACTAGTTCGTGTGGATTTGCTTCTGCTTCTTTTTGGGCCTAAAATTTATCGAACAATAAGAATATTTATATTATGTAGCTGTTATGAATATTGAAGAAAAGAAGAAAAGAATGAAAGAAAGTATATTGAATTGTGTGATTGAATGATTACAAGGATTACTATATATATAGGAGAAAATAATCCTAACTATGGTAGGACTCTTAATATGGTAAGACTCCTAATATGGTAATGATACAATATATGATAGGACTCCTAATATGATAAGATACAAAATAAAGAAACCCTAAATTAATATGGTAAGATACAAAATAAGGAAACCCTAAATTAAGGGAAACCAAATATATACATTACTAAATCTAACAATAGCATTTTTGCCCAATCCTTTCGAACGGTCACAGAATTCTCGTGCGCTTTTTTTTGTAATACTTAACAATTTCTGGTATTTTTGATATAAAAATACATAGCAAAAAAATAATTCAATATAAATCTTTCAAAAGAAATAAAAAATAAAAAATAGAAAGTGAAGTTTATTCTCCCCAAATATTAAGTACCCAAAAAAATAAAAAATAAAAAAAAATTGAAACTGTGAACAGACACGTGTCAATCAACCCCCACTTCCTCGAGATACATAGTAGCATAGATGAGAAGTTCCAATTTTATTATGGGTAATTACAAGGAAATTAGCATTCTATCAGGATTTTTTCCCCTTTTACAAGAAGTTGTAATATGGTAGGGTTTGGTTGGATAAAATCAACCAAAACTTATTAATTTTTATCAATTTTTACATTTTCTTCTAATTAAATTTAATCACATATCACTTATACATCAAATCTTTATATTTTTATTATACTTTTTGCTAACTTTGACTAATCAAACACTCCTATATCTTTCTTAATTCTTTAAAAATGCTTATCAATCGAAATCAAGTCGCATTATTCTTATAAATTTTTACGCTTGAAAATTATTTAGACTTAAAAAATTGAATATATAACATAATATTAATTCTTATCATAATAAAAAGTGACATGAACCACGCTAAAGGTAATATTTACCAGTATATTACATCATAATTAGATTTCAAGTGAAATCGAACTTAAAATTTTAAGTCTTAAGTCGATGGAGAAAAGAAGATGCCTATCAATATCTTACTACGTGCATTTTGTCTTTTCCTTTTCCGGGGTAATTTTAACTTAATTTTTTTTACTTTATTGTTTTGTTGCTTGTGATTTGTAAATAATATATTGGATGTGTTTGGAGTTGCATAAATTTATATAAATTAGTAAAAGTTAACGTCTCGTATTTTGTACAGTGAGTAGAAATTTTCAATTTTATAGTCTCATAATTCGTGTTTATCGAGATTTGTAGAGTTTTTTTTTGTAGCACCAAACAGTGCCATTGTTACTCGATTGGTTTTATATTTTTAGAAATTAGCGAATTTAGTTTACTATACTTCAGTTTGTGTTTGATCTCAAATTATTGGAAATTAGTGAATTTAGTTTACTTCAATTTGTGTTTGATCTCGTTGCGTCATTGTATATTAATAGGATTTATTCATTCTATTTTATTTTTATTCAATATTAGCACTTTGATGAGTTCTACTTTGAGTTGTGTTGATTTCAGCTCGCTTGTCAAATGTTACTTGATTTGGGTGTTATTTAATATTTAAAAAGGTTCTAAAATACGACAGCTAACTACAAACACATTTACATTGGTTAATTATATCAAGTTATACAAATTTGTCATTGTTTATATCAACTCAGTAGGAGAAGATATGGTTTTTTCTCATTTCCGAACCAATAGATGATGACACGAGAAATAATTAATTTTGGGAGACGTTGGATGGTTACGGAGAAATTGAAAGAAGTTACTATTTAATTATTGAGATAATTGTATTTTTATTCTATTTACTTAAGCTGAAAATTATTTACACTATGTGAAGTTTAAAAATCTATATTTACACAATTTGTATTTTGAACTAAAGTAATCATAATTGGCGTTGAATTTTTAAGTGAAAAAAAGACAAAAATACTTATTAAAAATAAAAAGAATAGGGGTGTATAAGTGTAAATAATATGAATTACAAAAGATATAAATGAAAATTTTAAAATTACTATAATCAAAAACCATTATTTTTGATAATTTTTTTTTAATATTTTCATTTTAATTTAAAGTATAAGAGATATAAAGGTAAATTTTTAAAATTCAGAAGTTTAAATAATTTTCATCTTAAATACAAAAGGTTAAAAAAAAAAAATTAATTATCCCTTAATTATTATTCGCTTTGAATACGAGATTTTTAAGTAAGAAGATAAGTGTAATAGTTTCGTGAGTAGATTTCCACACTTGTATATAGATGGAGGGTTGTATAATGCATTCTTACTACATGATTACAGACCTTAGAGCATTTATATTAATTGCTGGATTCAGTGTGGGATCTATATTATAGTGGATTTTACACTTGATCCAATAATTAATATAAATAATAAAATGATCCCCTAATGAAAATGCACTGCAGCCATCCCTTATCCCCCATGAGACTGGTTCGTATTTGAGGAGCAATAATTATCTCTTCTGTTTCATAAATTGTGTTTCGTTTAAAAAAATTGAGTTTCTTTTTCCTTTTCTTTGTTTATTGAAATATGTCCCCATTCTTTATAAAAAAAAAAAAAAAAAAAGTTAAGGTTAAAGCTGTGTTTAAATCATTGATTTGTCCAATTAAAAAAAAAAAAAAAGTATTCGAATTCAAAATTTCTTTTTTATTTGAATTGTGCTGAAAAATACAAAGAGAAAATTATAGGATTCAAAATTTATTCTCTTGTGCTATATTTTTTAACGTATTTAAATAAGATCATATATTAAAAATTTTATACTTTCTTCATCTTTTTCTTATTTTTTAATAACATTTTTTTTAATCTTTCTCTTTATTTTCTCCAACCAAGGAATAATTATTCATCTTCATTTCCCTTCTCATTAATTTCTTTGAAATAAGAAAATTTGTTTCTTTTTATTTACTTTAATTTCCTACCCCTCTCTCCTCCCCCTCCAAAGCAAAGGTTAAAAAATGGTTATCCAAAAAATAAATAATAAAAATTACTTACATGTCATGACGTTTGGGCTTCTATCAACTAGCCCCATACATTTTAAAAGTAAACACTTACACTCTTGGAAGTTTAAATAATGACACCCTATATTACTATTTCCTATTTCCGTTAGTTTGAATAATTTAATAAATTTGATCATATGAAGAGTTGAAAGTGCCTTTAAAAAAAATCAAATTTTGATTTTTTTAATTAATTTTTTAAAATGTTATTTATATTTAGACTAAAAAATTACATACACTGAAAATAAATATAATAATATGTAAACTTATTTAGAGCTAGACTACCAAAATTTATTTTATTTTTGGTTAAGTGTTTTAAGCATATTATTAATATTCAAACTAAAAATCACTTCACACAATCATACTAAAAAAAATGAATATAAAAATATGCTAAATTATTTGATATAATAAATATGAATAATATGATTAAATTTTACTAAAAAAATTATATCTTCGTAGTCTAAAAAATATTAAATTTTGATAATTCTTAGCATTTTACATAATTGAATTGGTCAAATCAGTTAAAGCACTGATAATTTCTTTCTTTTTTTTTTTTAATTGGAGTGATATAAAATGAAATAAAATAAGATAACTAGTATACTCATAATTTGTATAATAAAAAATAAAATAAACTAATTATGGAGATTTTTAAAAATTTCCAAAAAAAAAAATTTTGACTTACCAAACGCACGCAACCTTAAGGGATTGATTGGATGAAGGAAAAGACTCATTCTAAAACTTTTATCCCCTCATAAGTGTGTGTCTCACATTCTTGCTATTGATTGGATAACAAATTTTGCCCCCCTCTTCCCCCCTCTTAACTTCCCCCTCTTGGGGGATAATTTTTGGGCACCCTAGGCCTAGCCAAAAGTTATTCCTCTTTAAGCCCTTTGTTTTTGACGTTTTTAGTTCTCGTTAACAGTATTGTTAATTTGATCAAAATAAATATAATGATAGTAAAAAAAATAGATAATCCAACAAGTCAAAATAAATATAATTAAAAAATTGGATAATAACCTACCATTCAAAAGTATATATTTAAAAAAACAAGTTCTTTAAATAAATTTATAAACAATTAAGTTTTCAATGAAATAAATAATACAACTTTCAATTATCCAAAAATAATTAAATAGAGTTGATTTTGTAATTTAATATTTAATTTAATAAGTAACAAAGTTTGGGTTACCACAACGACAAAAGGGTCATTTGATTACTTTTTTATCATCCACCCCTTCTTATTTATAAAACATCCAAGTTATCCCTTTTTATAAATATCACATCAATATGGATCAACTTTCTAAAAATAATACAACTTCTTATCTTATAACTCTTTTAAAATTTATCTTCAAAATTTCAATACCATCCCATCGGAACTAAATGTATTTATTTTTGGGAAGAACTCCCCCATCAATCGAAAATTAATTGTGGGCCTTCCGCAGTGTAGCTTTGATCTTTGATTCTTTATCTGCTTAGAGCGGACAGAGGAAGAGGAGGAGAGGGAGAGGAGGCATGGAGAAGACTAGTAGTAAGATTGGGATGAAGAGATTTGAAGGGAAGGTGGCGATTGTCACCGCTTCCACACAGGGCATCGGCTTCAGCATCGCCCACCGCCTCGGCTTGGAAGGCGCCTCTCTCGTCGTCTCATCTCGCAAACAGGTTTCCTTTTCTTTTTTCAGGTTCCCCAAAAATTTTGTTCCTTTCCTTTCCTTTTTTTTTTTTTTTTTTTTTTGTAATGCACTTTTTGATTTTAATTTGTTTTTGTTGGGAGTATAGGCGTTTAAGATCTGCTTAATTATTCGCGTTTTGTTCAACATTGAATTCCATTGATGATTCGGATTGGTTCGTTTTTTGTGTTGGATTTTGATTGTTTTGCAGAAAAACGTAGATGAGGCAGTGGAGAAGCTTAAAGCAAGAGGAATTGAAGTGATTGGAGTGGTTTGTCATGTGTCAAATGCTCAGCAAAGGAAAGATCTCATACAAAAAACTGTTCAGGTGAGCACACCCCAGCTCATTTGCTATATTTTGGATAGCTAAATATAGGGGAAATTTGGAAAACCTCGGTTTTGATTTTGCAGCTTGAGAAAAGGCAAAATGGCCAAGTAGTCCTTTTTATGGAACAAACACCCCCCCCCCCAACAACAACAAAAAAAAAAAAAAAAGGAAGAGTCCTTTGATTTGGTCTTTGTTTACATGACATTAACATTTACTGGTTGATTTTTGGGTAAGCAGAATAGAAAAATAGGATTCATGTAGCCAAGGCAAGTAGCTGGGACAAAGTTTTGTTTGATTTTGAGTTATCAAATTAGATTAACCTTGACAAGTAGGCAGCTTTGGAAAGAAGAACCATTACATTCCACATATGGTGGAAAACAAAGAATATTGGGAGTCAGGTTATGTTATGAACCCAAATTAGTTAATTAGGATCATTGTTAGTTAGTTAAAATAAAGTCTATAAATAGGAAGTATTGTAAGAAAAAAATATTATGAAAAATAATTATCATTCTGGGATTAATTTCTTATTTGGGAGAGAAGGTTGCTCTCGAGTCAAACCCATTTTACTTCATTCTCTCTTTTATTTTCTTACTTGCCAATCAAGAAGTGGGTTCACTTCAGTTTACTTCTACAAACTGGAATCCAATGATTGATGCCAAGTTATGCCCGCAGCAAAGTACAAAATGCAATACTTTCAGATGTGTAACTACAGTAATCTAATACTTGAAAAACATGACTGATAACACATGCCTTCTAAACGACTGATAGCAGAGGTTTTAAATAGTTTGGGTTCCATTTGATTTTTGTCTGGTTGGAGCCTCACATTTCTCCATGTTTCCTTTGCAACTGTTTTATAGAAATTTTGACAGTAACCAGAGGAAGAATAAATAATTTTCAAGCTTCAGCAGTTGTAGCTGCAGATCTGCAGGGACTGCAATGGTTTTCATTTTGCTTTCAGTAAATAGTTGGCATTGTACTTTTGGTTTCAACAATTAGTTTTTGCTTAGTTGTTGTTTTGTGGCTTTAGTAGTTCTCTTTTTCTGATCGGAACTTTAAACTTTTGGTATGTGGGGTCTTGCTGAATAAAACTCACTGGTTCGGTCGCAGAAATATGGAAAAATAGACGTAATTGTGTTAAATCATGCTGCCAATCCGTCTGTTGATGCCATTTTGGAAACTAAAGAGTCTGTCCTTGACAAGCTATGGGAAATTAATGTTAAAGCTTCTATACTTCTCCTACAGGTGATTTCCTTTAACAAAGCATTTCCTTGCGCCGTATCAGGATTCAGGAACCTATGTGATTTGTTGAATAATAGTACTTGAATTATAACCCATATATTCACAACACAATTATTCTTTTAAGACATTTCTTTCTGAAGTTTTGCACTGGTTTTCTTACAGGATGCCGCTCCTCACTTGCACAAGGGCTCAGCAGTTATTTTCATTTCCTCTATTGCTGGCTTTCAACCACAGGCTTCCATGGCAATGTATGGAGTCACTAAAACAGCTCTTTTTGGGCTTGCCAA
>QLOD02000024.1:26713468-26729202 GCA_003260245.2 Sideroxylon spinosum | reverse complement strand
CAAGATTATATTCACACGGTAAAAATATAGTTGAAATGTAAATTAAAAGTTTAAATTAGTAGTTTATTCGGTGTTTTAACTAGCAAAACTCGGGGAAAGTCAGAACTTCTATTAAAAAAGATATCGATGATATATTAGTTTCAAAATGGCCTCAATGAATAATAAATTCGTCCCATAGCAAAAGAAATTATTTTCAAATTTACATTTTGAAAATTGTTGGTATATAAGATAGAGTTACATGTGACACATAATTTCGTACTGTGATCTTCCCAACTTGTTCCCTACCTCACACACTTGTACCCAAAATGCAGAAGTATGGTTCTTGTTCAATTATCACCGTACAGTCACAAATTAACCAAGCTAGTTTAACACTACAAGCAAGGGCGGATCCAGAATTTAGATCTACTGCGGTCAAGTTGATAAGTATAAATTTGTACTTATACATAATATACTCAAAGATAATAAATAGTGTACTTGACATAAAAGTAAGGGGTAAAATTTACAAATTGTTTGAGTATTAGGGCTATTTATTTTGGAAAAATTATTTTATGAGATAAAATTTACAAAAAATACTTCAAAAATTACACTATTTCCATAATTTTGTATTTGCATACAATATATTGAAAAATAATAGATAGTGTGCCTGACAGAAAAGTAAGGACAAAACTTATAAATTGTTTAAGGTATTGGGGCAATTTAATTTGGAAAAAATATTTTATGAGCTAAAATTACAAAAATGCTCTAAAAATTATAGTATTTCCATAAATTTGTATTTGCACAAAATATACTAAAAGATAATGAGTAGTGTGCCTCACATAAAAATAAAGTCAAAATTTATAAATTATTTGAGGTATTAGGATAATTTATTTTGGAAAAAATATTTTATAAGACAAAATTACAAAAATAATTCAAAAGTTATATTATTCCTTACAAAAATTTTATTTCCAATGGGTCAGTTGAGCTCCCTTACCTTTTCCTGCGTCCACCACTGATTATAAGTAACATAACAAGACTGTTATTTTTTCTAGAACTGGCATATCTCACCTATTACTTTGTAAAGACATCCTATGTATATTAAATACATTGTAAACCGTCACTAAAATTAATAGAAGATTGGGTTTGTGAGATTATCAAAAGTATTACGGCCTAATCAGAATCCCATTAATTCTCACTATTCTGTGCCTATGTACACTCAAAAGATATCAACACGAAAAAAATAAAATAAATCACATGATAACAGTTTGATTAATTTCAAAAGCTCTATTTATTTTTCTATTTTTATTTTTTATTTTTGTAACTCTTTTGTATGTTATTGTTACATATATCAAAATAAAAATTGAAAAAGAAATCCATTTACCTATACAACAGGGTCGATTATTTAAAAAAAAAAAAAGAGAAAAAGAAAAAAAGAAGAAGAAGTTAATTTTCATCAAATAATCCATTTGATAAATCATATGATAACAGTTTAAAAGAGGAAAATAGTATTTTTAAAAAGTTTAATAAGAAAATGTCACAAAAATGACGTGAAAGTGATAGGTTCATATTTAAACTAATACATGACTAAATGTGAATTAATCATAAAAGAAGGGGTCAAAAAAGCAACTATAAGCGTTCGATTGGATAGTGTTAAAATTTTAAGGGGATAAATTTTAGAAAAGATATAAGATAAAAGGGGTATTATTTTTAGAGGGTTGGCCCACATTGATATGATATTTATGGAAAGGGATAACTTTTGACTTCGTTTGAATGTTTTATAAATAAAAAAGGGTGAATGATGGAAAAAGTAGTCAAATGACTCTTTTACCCTTGTGGTGTCCCAAACTTTGTTACCTATTAAATTAAATATTAAATCGCAAAACTAACTCTATTTTATTATTTTTGGACAATTTGAACTTGAATTATTTATTTCATTGAAAATTTAATTTTTTATAAATTTATTTAAAGGATTTTTTTTTAAATATGTACTTTTGAATGGTTGGTTATTATCCAATTTTTTTAATTATATTTATTTTGACTTGTTAGGTTATCTATTATTTGTTTACTATCATTATATTTATTTTGATCAAATTAACAATACTGTTAATAATGGCTAAAAACATCAAAAACAAGAAGGTTAAAGGGGAATAACTTTTGACTAGCCCTGGAAGTGCCCAAAAATTATCCCCCAATGGAGAGAAAACTAAGGGAGAGGAAAAGCTAAGAGGGGGACAAAATTTGTTATCCAATCAATGACAAAAATATGAGACCTACACTTATGAGAAGGTAAAAGTTTTAGAGGGGATCTTTTATTTCATCCAATCAGCCCCTAAGTTTCTTCTTTTGGTAGTAGCTCGATCAGCCGTGGGTGGTCATGGGTGACTTACCTTTTTTAAATTTCCTCTTCTAGGAAAAAGTAAAAATACGTTTTTCTTCCATCTGATTTGGACTAAAACATTTATTATGAAAGTGCCCCCAACCAAAAGCCCACCAAGCCCATACTTCAAACAAAGACAGCACGTCCCAACTCGTAAAGGACTGCATTTAACGCTCACAACAACTTTGTGTGCATATTCCTTATTTCTTTTATTTTATCTTAGTGCATGTTTGGAATCTTAATTTTTGGTTAAAAAAATAATTAAATTTTAAATTATTGGGTGTTTGATATATTTTTTTAAAAACATAAAAAAATTTAAAAAAAATTAGGGATTTTTAGAAAAAATTGGAGATTTAATTTTGGCCAACTTTAATATTCTAAATTTTAATTTTTTTTCTTGTATGTTTAGTAGTTAAAAGATTTCCACGACTCTACCATCCAATCAATTCTCTTCCACCCTATTTTATTGCCACATATCTTTCCGGTAAAGTAGTAAGATGACCATCTTTAGTTATGTAATATTCTAGTAGTTATCGCGAGGAATGACATTTTATTTTTAATAAGCTTAAATAAATTAATATATTTATATATGTATATAGGGTTTGGAGTCCCAAATAAAATAAAAAAATTCAAAAAATTTCATCTTTTTCTTTTTATATTTTTAAAATCCGTTGGAATGGAGTAAAATAGCGAGTTCCAATGGTTTTGATAGATTTTTTTAAAAGTTAAACTGATATTAATAGAAAAAAGTTTTACAAAATTTTAAAAATTTTTAAATGCTCCATTAAAATTTTATCACTTGTCACTTGATATAATTTTTAATAATTTTATATTAAATCAATCACAAATATCTAACCATTATTTTAAAATATTTTTTTACATTTAAAACTATAAAAAATTACGCGTTTAATTTTTTTGATTTTTTGGAAACTCTAAACAAGTTCATAGAGCGTTTAGTATAATAAAAAATAGATAAAATAACATAATTTATAGGTTTATAATTTGTATAATAAAATAAAAAATAAATAAATTTTTTGAGATTTTTTGTTTTTCTTTTAGTTTGTTTATATGTCAAATATGTATAAATATGATACCACCGCTATTTTATGATGTCACAAAATCCGAACGAACCCCAAGTCCAGTCCGATTTGTCGTCGTCTAACAAGGGACGTGGGCAAGGAATCCTACCCCCTTAACTTTAGTCTTGTGATTAGATACATAGCCTAAAAGACACTGTTTTTAGTCAACTTTATGTGACCTCATACATTAGCTTTCTTTTGAACTTCGAGACTCTCCCCGACTCCATGTAAGTGCTATTGTGAGGACATGGCATTTTATCCCAGAGGTGTTTATTCGGACTGAAAGTAGAATTTGAATATTATTACATGTTTATCCTTACTGACGATATATTTTTTCTCAGCCAGATTCTCATTTGACCACGTCCATATTTATAAGACAACATCAAATAATTCCACTTCATGAGTTTTGTTCCCCAGAGAGAACTAGGTTGCTTCAGGAACAGTGCCGCCCCGAAATTCGGTTATCTAAGTCCGGTTTTAAAAATTTTATCCTTTTATACTAGTATACAAGTCAAAACAAAAAACAAAACTAAACTTGTAGTATAATTTTTTTAACATTTATTACATCAAAAACTAATCTGGTTATAGTATTTTATGATTAGGACGATCCGGTTCAAAAAAACACATTTTTCTTTACATTTTTTAAAACAGATTCTTTAATCAACTCATCATACTTTAAACTATCTAAAAACTCATTTTTAATTTTTTTTTTGTCCAAAAATTATTTTTTTATTACCTTGACCCGGGATGTTGCCCAAACCCAGGGGCTTGCTTGGCTCATCCCGGGGCCGGCTCTGTTCAGGAACAAAAGACATTTCTTAGTTGCTCAAGCAGGGGCACTTTGGCATGGATTTGGCAAATGGGAAACATTTTAGCTAAATGATAAAGACCTTTATTGAAATCCCATGAACCGGACCTAACTTGGTTATTAATAGTTTGTGCTAGGTATAAAGCTGCTTCATTCAGAATGGCTTTTGAAATTTTAAGTTATTTCCTAAATTATGTGAAGTGCGCTTTAATTATGCTTATAGACTATAGTATGACTAAATATGAATTAATCATGGAATGGGGACAAAAAATCAATTTTAAGTTTCTTCTTTTGGGAGTAGATCGATCAGTGGTGGGTGGTCATGGGATGACTATACACTTTTTAGAATTTTCTCTTTAAAAAATAAAAAATCTGTGTTTTTCTGCCATCTGATTTGGACTAAAAATTTAATAATGGAAGTCCCCTCACCTCAATTGAAAGTCCAACCAAAAGGCCACCCAGACCAGCACAACTCAACTTGTAAAGGCTATATTTAACACTCACAATTACTTGTATGTATATTCCTTTCTCTTTTATTTTATTTTAGTTTTTAAGTTTTTCTTCTATGTTTAGTAATAAAAAGAATTCACGTTTCATACTGTCGGGGCATAAAAAAGCTTGTCAAGTGACCTCAAACTTGGAAAAATATTACCTCATCAAAGGTTATACTTCAATTAGATTGGGACCGTATAGCTTTAGTAGTTATTTGGTCTAGTTATTTCATTTAATGCACTTGAGGCCCGATTGGATTGTGCTAAAATTTCAGAGAGATAAGTTTTAGATGAGGTATAAGATAAAAAAGGGTATTATTTTTAGAGGATTGGCCCACATTGACGTGATATTTATGGAGGGGGATAACTTTTGACTTGATTTGGATGTTTTATAAATAAGAGAGGATGAATGATAGAAAAAGTAGTCAGATGACTCTTTTACCCTTGTGATGTCCCAAACTTTGTTACCCATTAAATTATATATTAAATTACAAAACCAACTCCATTTAATTATTTTTGGATAATTTAAAATTGTATTATTTATTTCATTGAAAATTTAATTTTTTATAAATTTATTAAAAGAACTTTATTTTTTAAATATGTACTTTTGAATAGTTAGTTATTATCTAATTTTTTTAATTATATTTATTTTGACTTGTTTGCTTATCTATTATTTTTTTACTAGTATAATATTTATTTTAATGAAATTAAAAATACTATTAACAAGGGTTAAAAAACATTAAAAACAAGGGGCTTAAAGGGGATAACTTTTGACTGGATCTAGGGGCGCTCAGAAATTATCTCTCAATCGGGAAAAACTAAGGGGGGAGGGAAACCTACGAGGGGGGAAGAGGGGGGCAAAGTTTGCCATCCAAGTAATGACTTAAGGCCCGATTGGATGGTCTTAGAATTTCGGGGAATAAGTTTTAGAACTGGTATAAGATAAGAGGGGGTATTATTTTTAGAGGGTTGACCCACATTGATGTGATGTTTATGGAGGGGGATAACTTTTGACTTGATTTGGATGTTTTATAAACAAGAGAGGGGGAATGATAGAAAAAATAGTCAAATGACTCTTTTGTTCTTGTGATGTCGCAAACTTTGGTACCCATTAAATTAAATATTAAATTACAAAACCAACTCTATTTAATTATTTTTGGACAATTTGAAGTTGTATTATTCATTTCATTGAAAATTTAATGTTTTGTAAATTTATATTAAAAGAACTTTTTTTTAAATATGTACTTTTTTGAATAGTTGGTTATTATCTAATTTTTTTAATTATATTTATTTTGACTTGTTGGTTTATCTATTTTTTTTACTAGCATTATATTTATTTTGATCAAATTAACAATATTATTAACGAAGGCTAAAAAAGTAAAAAATAAGGATTTTAAAGGGGAATAACTTTTGGCTGACCCCAGGGGTGCCCAAAAATTCTCCCTCAATGAGGAAAAGCTAAAGGGGGAGGGAAACCTAAGAAGAAGAAGAGGGGGGTAAAGTTTGCCATCCAAGCAATGGCTTAAATGTGGGACCCACACTCATGAGGGGGTAAAAGTTTTCGAAGAGATATAATCCCTCATCCAATCGGCACCTTAAATCGAATAAACCATTAAGATATAATTTTATTGTGAAAATGATATTAGCATATCATTTAGCATGGATTAAAATTCTGATAGAAAAATATTTTTTAATTAATTATTGGTTAGCATGTCGTAAGTAAGGGTGCATATAATTTGATTTGATATTGAAACTTAAATTACCATAAGTCATTAGTTGGAAGAATTTTGAAATTATAAGGTGTTTGAAGTGATAAAAAATTATAAAAATTAAAAAAAGTTACAGGTTCATAATTCATATAGTGATTTATCTATATACTTACTTTACCTTTTTATCAATTTACAGGTTCATAATACATTTGTATATACTTACTTTATTTTTAATAAATTTTAATTTTTATTAATCAATGTTTTAAAGTGTTTTTTTAATTTTAATTGTATTTTATTTAATTTATAAAAAGTATTAAAAAAAATTTCAAGTCAAGAGTGGACATTAGTAACCCTGGCTCGACTTGACTTGACCCTAAGATAGGAATAGCAGAGGTGGGTTGGCTACGAGTCAGGCTAGCCACAGGTGTAGAGGTGGGTTAGGCTGGACAGGGCAGGGCGTTTCCAACCTTTTTATACCACTACTACTTAGTAAACATATTTCAAAAAAAAAAAATTAAACTATGTTTATAAATAAAAATAATTTAAAAAATAAAAAAATGTTTAGTACTGAAATGTATTTTAACAAAAATTGATATAAAGGCTTCATTTTTATAAGAAATTATGAATGAAATAATATATAAATACATAAAATATATTAACAGTAAGTTTTTTTTTTTTAATTATCTCAAACTAAGCATATTTAATCTCAAACTCAACCCAAATAATAAAACTGTTTCAAAGAATTTTCCAAAAAAAAAAAAAAAAACGTCGAACCTAGGTAAATTGAGTAGGTCAGACTCAAAATGTTGGATCCAGCTCTCCTTCGTTCCCCTATTAGAATGGATATCTCCATTTCCTTTTACATTAATTAGAAGCCAAAATCTAATACATTTTAAAATGTGCGGATCAAATTAAGAAACAATATCTTGAATTTATAGCAAGTAATTAAAATTACATAATTTTAATATGAATATTCAATTAACAACTTAAAAATTCAATATATTAAAAAGAAAAATATCGACGATTGAAGAGGAGCCTAACCCTGGTTAAAAATCTATTGTTTTGATTAAATATCTTTTTGAGTTGATGTCAACCTTCACTCCAATATTTATGGAGGGCCAGAGGCACACTAGGCTTGGCATCTCAAGCCGACTTCGTTCTATGATTAGGAATTTTTAATAAAAATTACTATTAATAATTGATGTTAATGATTCATGAAAGCACTTCCACTAGATGGAGGTGAGTTGAGTTTTAATTATTTTCATGTGGTGATTAGGACGAAATTCTTAATTTCAAATTCATAATTACAAATGCCAACTTGAGAGAATATCCAATAAACAACCATTTTTAGGTGAGGTAATGTTCTGGTTCCATATTCCTTTTTCCTTCTCTTATCACTCATAGTATCCTTCTTGTAGTCCATTTCTCTGCCGAAATATACTTTACCTCTTCAAAATTTTGATGGATGCAAGTGCCTGACGTGGGGCTGAATTGGGTTCTCACTTTCACCACTCTTGCCACTTGTGCATTAGTCTTGTCCAGTCTGCCTCATGTGACATTTTAGTCTTATTTCCTTCCTTTTTTTTTTTTTTTAATATATTACACATACCTTTCAATATATATATATTACACATCAATGAAATGTAATTTTTTTAAATTAGTGTAAGATTATAATAAATATCTATATTCCTTGTCAAGTAATTTTAAATTAGATATTTTACGATGTATTAAGAGCACAATTTGGGAGATCTCCGTTGCCTTTTGACTTGCCTTTTTAAAATTTTATATTATAAAAAATAAGTAAATAAAAATATGTTTTACTTCCTTCTGATTTAGACTTAAAAAATTTATAGTGAAAGTCCCCTCACCTCCACTGAAAGTCCATCCAAAAGCCCACCAAGCCCATACCTATTTCAAACGAAGACAGCACAACGCAACTTGTCAAGGAAATTTCATTCCAATTAGATTGGAATCATATAGTTTAATAGTTATTTAATTTAATTTCTTTATTCAATACATTAGAGTCTTATGGGAGACAAAGTTGTAAAAATATTTCACAAAAATATCACTTCCTCACCGTTAGATTAAACTCTAACAGTTTCCGACCTCAATTTATGAAATTGAGATTCAATGTTAACTTCTCTTTTTTTTTTTAATTTATATGGTTAAAAAACGAGCCTGTATACCTAGTTAGCTTAATATTTTTTCTTAACATATTAAAAAAGAACAACAATAATAAAAAATGGACTTGACTTATGGAAAATTCATAATTTGTTACTTTATCATACCGAACTTTTTGTTCCGCAGCAAAGCTGTTTCAGGAACGCCAAACTTTTGAAAATAGTGATTATATACTTAGTTTAACTAATTTTTAAAGTTTTACTTCTTAATTTTAGTACAACGGAGAGACTACGCACTAGAACTTTGAAGTACTATTGTTGCTGGTGGATGGCATATATATCCACACATCCAAATTCCAAACCCATAAAAGAGCTTAATCTGTTGGAACTTTTTGACATGGCCACTTGGCATTGAATGATGCGGGCGGAGGGTTGGATTTGCTCCAAAAAAGCGCTCTCTCTCTGCATCCCTCTTTGTCTTTCTCCGAGTCTACTTTTGAACCAGGCAATCACGGGACATCCCTGAGAACTCTTCTTATCTCCCAAGTCTAGTTGTTTCATCTTTCTGCGGCCAAACGACCTACTCTTCTTGATGATATTAGAAAAAAGGCCGTGAATAGAACTGTATTCTCTTCTGCATTTTGATTAATTTACTCTTCCTGTTTTTGCTCCCATTTTTTGTCACCACAAAACCTCCAAACCCTTCACCCTTTTATTTTTTGGATTCTCTTTCTCTCTCAATTATCAGCTCTTCTCTGGGTTCTATGTATTGAAAAAAAGAACAAACAAATGAATAAATAAAATGGGAAACTTCTCAAATGGAGATGTTCCACTTGATTATCTATGTCTCCCTTTGTTCCTCAACTATTTGCTCCCTTGATTTTGATGGGTTATTTCTTTTTTTATCATTATTTTGATCAATACATGAAAACCTATCTCCCTTTTGCACTAATCTTTGGAACCCATGTTTCTGAATCAGTTCATGCACTTCCTGAAATCAATTCACACATTCAGAAGGGAGAGCTCCTTTTGATGGTGTGTTTTGAGACTCTAGGTCTGAGAATATCATAGATTCAGGGCTTTTTCAAAGCCAGAGAAGCCAAATAAAGAAAAGCTAGAACTTTCAATGGCAAGCTCATGTTTCAACCCATTTCGACTGAGAAAGTCGAAGGAGAAACCACTAACAAACCCTTCCTCATCTAAAACCCGGCTGAACCATGATTTGGAAAACATGGAAAGGAAGAGATTTGATAGTCTGGAGTCATGGTCAATGATATTGGATTCTGATAATGTTGAGACTTGGGAGGTCTCAAAGGAGGATCAAGAAGAGTGGACTGCTGATCTTTCCCAGTTGTTCATTGGCAACAAGTTTGCTTCTGGGGCCCATAGTCGGATTTACAGGGGAATTTACAAGCAGAGGGCAGTTGCAGTCAAAATGGTGAGGATTCCAACCCATAAGGAGGAAACCAGAGTTTTGCTTGAACAGCAATTCAAGTCTGAAGTTGCCTTGCTTTCACGGCTATATCATCCCAACATCGTGCAGGTTAGGTTTCATATGACTCGATTTTGTGGTAATGCAATAAAGTATAATTGTGTTGTTTTGTTTTGGTATTTATGGCATTTGTAAGGCATGTGTTTCTTTATTATAGAAAGAGCAGTTAAAAAAAAAAAAGAAAGTAGTTTTGAAAGTCATTGGACTTGTGTTGTTAATCTCTTAATTTTAATTGAGCTGAGCTCAATTAGCTTGGTTCTTCTTCTTGTTTTTTCTTTTATCCTTTTTCTTTTTCATAATAATCCTGTGTACTTTTTTTCAACTTACCCAACCCAACAAACCAAGTCAAAATTTGATTTGTAGGTGTAACTTATACATTACATACACACACACCACCTAACATTCCGATGTAAAATAATCCTATGGTACTTGTTAGCATTACCCGTCAAATAAATTAAGCGGCTTCACTATATATGTTCGACAAAGCTTGGTTTTTCATATCACTAATCAATCTCAAATGAGCCCCAAGAGAACCAGTAGAGCCCAGTTCAACAGGCCCTTGTTTGTATTACAATTTACAAGCCTTCTGGTTTGCCCTTTTCTCTTTTCCTTCCTCTTACATTTAGATCTAGTTACTATCCCACTGAGGATAATGCTATGGCTAGTAGCCTAATTGTGACAGACAGATCCCGCTTGTTCTGTGTGGGATCAAGATCCATCAGTCGTGACAATCATGATTGACAGTAGATTAATGTAAGTCGAAAAACCATTAGAACTCCAATTGAAAACGAAATTTTTGATATACCTTTTTATTCCAACTTAGATTAGGAATATTTTAGTGTTTAGCATAATTATTAGTCCATTCTTTTGTTCTCTTTGTCAAATTCTTTTCCTTTAGGAAATAGGATTAATGATTCCTAAACTAGTTAGAAAATCCCATTAGAGTTAAGAAAGGATTACTATATGATATCTAAGGCTTCATTTGGTTGGTTTTTCTATTTTTTGTTTTCTATTTCCTATTTTGAGCTCATTTTCCATTTTGCACTTTTGAAAATAAGAAAAACAGCTCAAACGCATTTGGTTACTTATATTTTTAACATTTATTTTATAAAACAAAATGAGTTTGCACATGAAATGAAAAATAACAAAAAAGTAGTTTTGAGTGTTTTTAATCCAAAATAAGGAAAATCTCAAAACAAGAAAAACTGAGTATTTTCTGTTTTTTTATTTTTAGAACTTTTAAAGCTTAACACACATAAAATAGAAAACAAAAAACAATAAAGTAAACCAAATACCACCTTAATTATTTAAAATAAGACCTTGTAATCCCATATTTAATTCATTCATTAATATTATTCATTTTTTTTTTGTTTTGAATTTTTTGTTCTTGTAAATGTCAATGTGGATTCAAGAAAGTATCTTTGTCGTTTTTGGAAATGAGATCCCATGTCCTGCCACTACGTCAAGCATTCCTCATCTCACAAATGCATTAGTGTTAAAGTCATTGACACGTCAATTGGTTGTGCTCTCAGTGCCACCTCTAGCTTTCCAAGATTGCATACATTTCTTCCTTTATATTCAAAGCTACCACATAAATCACAATATGTTAATATAACCTATTAGGATTTGGTTCGTTAGGAACATAATTTTTATCCTGCAGATATCAAATTTTCCATTTGTTTTCATTGATAGTAGCTTTTACATTTGTTAAACTTCAGTATGGACCTCTAGCATCTCATAACTTCTTACATTGGTACAAGGTTCAAGGAAACTAGTACTTGGAATTTAGAATACTTAAACTTCTATTAATCTGCAATATTTTCTTTTACTAATTCACACTTTTGGCATTAAAGTAATCTGGCTTATATCCATATAACAACTAGATACTTTGATGAGTCTCTGCCTAAACTTAGGGTGCTAGAAATTATGAGCTTCCAGTAATTTATGTGATTTTGAGTTAGGAATGACCTCTTCTTTTCCAACAGTTCATTGCAGCTTGCAAAAAGCCTCCTGTGTATTGTATTATTACGGAATACATGTCACAAGGAACTCTAAGGATGTACCTCAACAAGAAAGAGCCGTACTCTCTTTCTACTGAAACAATTTTGAGGTTAGCCCTTGATATATCTCGTGGAATGGAGTATCTTCATTCACAAGGGGTGATTCACAGAGACCTTAAATCGAATAACTTGCTTCTAAATGATGAGATGCGGGTTAAGGTTGCAGATTTCGGCACATCGTGTCTAGAAACACAATGCCTAGAAACGAAAGGAAACAAGGGAACTTACCGTTGGATGGCCCCAGAGATGACCAAGGAGAAACCTTATACTCGGAAAGTTGATGTTTATAGTTTTGGGATTGTGCTGTGGGAGCTCACAACAGCTTTGCTTCCATTTCAAGGAATGACCCCTGTGCAGGCTGCCTTTGCAGTGGCTGAGAAGGTTAGAGCTTTCAATAAACTACGACTTCTTGGTTGTTAAAATGCATATTTTATTCCACTTGCACCCCTGAATTTTCTGGTTTTTGAAATATTTAATGTTTTGCATAACTTATTTAAGAATGTACACACTCTAACGTATATTTATATTTTCTCCTCCTGTATTTCCTAACTAGAAGTTCTCAGCTTCTTTCTTTGTGGTTCATAATTCATAAGTTCTGCCAAACTGGAGTTGTATTTGGGTGAATCAGCTGCTTTTTCACATAGCTTATTTTAGTAGTTTTGAAGTACTAAACCAAACAGCATTGTTGTGAACTTAAGTTACTTATTGGTTGAGTATGAAACTCCGAGAACTCTAATTCACCCTTGAATATATGTGGATCATCCACCTTTTGCCCTCTCCAAAGAGGAATAGAAGTCAGACTTGTTCTTGGTCCATTTGCATCTCCAAAATTATGATGTGATTTTGTGAGATCTGTGTACCTTAAGTATTTTACCTGGTTACAATTGTTTTAGTGTCCAGAAGTTGTCTCTTCTGTGTTAGGATTCAAATTTGATCTTTGCTTGATGTTAATGGAAGGGAAAGAAGAGAAAATCCATATGAATTAGGATGACTTGAACGAGCAGGTTGCATTAGGGCTATTTGTTCAATATAAGTAGGGTCATGAACAGTTTTCCCTTGCAAGAGCTAGAGAAGCAGGGTTATGTTAAATTCTTATGAGTGAACTAACCAACTAGTGGTTTGGTCTGAGCTTCTAGTTACACACTAATAAATCTACGGAAAATGCTACTGGACTAAAATAAGTTGGGTTATTGCCCAAGTGTTCCCTGCTCATGCTAGCTACTTTTTCCAGAAAGAATTTTCTAGTCGCTTAGCATTACTCTAAATTTGTTGTGTGACTTCCGTTTCTAATGGGCGCGACAGTAATTTGGAATATCAAATCCCTGTTTCACTTAATTAGAACTCTAATATTTCCAAATAAACCTTGAATATCTTCTAATTGAGTATGAGAAAGAATTAAGCCTTGTCCTTGCGTTTGGTCTCTCTTGGGAGAGACTTCAGGTATCCTAAATGGACATTTCTGTTTGGCTATTTTGTTTCTCCTTAGTAGTTGACTGTTGAAAGTTCTTGCCTCCTATCAAAGAAGGAAGAAATGGCAGTTGGAACAATGATTTCAACCGCTTGTGGACATGTAACTGAATGAGCAAAAAATAAAGGAATTTTCTTTTTCTCAATCTCCCCGCTTCTGTTTGTGAGAGTGGATGAGTTATCCATTTATAATCGTACATTTAATATTTAGAAGCCCAGAATAAGTAATATAGAGATGCCACTGTCTAGGTGATTGATTGCTAAGATTTTGTCCCTTTACCTACCAAGTTGAGAGGAGAGACATGCCAGTAGTTTGACATGTTGACCCACATTCATCATGTCCACCTGGACTGATCCTTGTTGTACGAGGCAATGAGCTACAAGGGCTCTATGACTTCTATTAGAATAATGTAAAAATTGCAATTTCCAACTGTAGACCACTTTGATGGGTAAATAATTATAAAGTGGTGGCTACAACTTTATGTATCTGGTTAATATTTCCGATAGATTTTTCTGAGTGTATAGCATTATCATTGTTTCATTTCTTGTACAATTGTTGTCCAAAAAAATAACCCTTGAAATAAGAGGCCATAAAATCAAGGGAGATAGTCCCTTCACCAAAAAAAAAAAAGAAACAAAAACAAAAAAAAAAAAATCATAATTTTTACATTTTTATCAATCATTCTATAAATTTTATAGCTCTCATTTAATTAGTAGAAGAGAATCATTCACCTACATCTGGGATTAATTCATATTCAATTAGAGAAATAAAATAAAAATTGTGTATGGATATGATATATTCATTTCTTGCTTGAATTGGATTACCCTGCTTTCTTGACTGATTATTATCCATACATGATGCTCAGTGGCATTTTACTTAAAACATTGGCAGAATGAACGACCGCCGCTGCCTGCTAGTTGTCAGCCTGCGCTCGCGCACCTGATAAAACGTTGTTGGGCAGTCAATCCCTCTAAGCGCCCGGATTTCAACTACATCGTCTCTACTCTGGAGAAATACGATGAGTGTGTCAAGGAGGGCCTCCCGCTCACGTCCCATTCTGGGCTAGTCAGTGGCAATGCCATTCTTGAACGCTTGAAAGGCTGCACATCCTTGAGCTCGTCTATACCCGTCCGCGCCTGACTCACTCTCGGCCCACAGAATAATATTATTTTACAATCAAGTCGATATTTTACCAGACTAATAGTACTCGATATATTATCACTCGTATATAGTTGATGTTATTTTCAGTGATGTGGTAGAACTGTATCTGAAAGCTCTAGATTAAGTCCTTGATTCAAACTGCTGACGATGACCATCTGAATTTTTTTTAGCAGAAGAAACTCTTGTGAAGGTGATGTGAAAGTTTTTAGAAACGTTTGTTTTTGACTTGTTTGTCACTTGTAAGCATTGACGAAGTCAATCTCGCCCCGAGTTGATTGCAAGATCGCAAGGAAATTGAACTCTGAATGGTGGGTTTGACCCCTTCTGGTAAGATGATGAACTACTTCATATCCTTACCATCTTGAATTTTCTGCTGTAAATTTTACATTACGTAGATGGTGACATGATGTTTTCGACATTGTATTTGATGCAATAAAATGATAGTTACTTGTTGAATGATGTCAAACTCTTTTTTTTTTTTTTTTTTAAAAAGCATGATTTAGAGCAATTTTACTTGTTTAATGCAGTTTTTAATAACTTTTATCAAAATTTTACCATTTCTTCTAACTTTTTTTTTTTTTACCCAACACAAAATCAATTTTTACCAATTTTCTTTAATTTCTGTAAATATTTTTTGAACTTTTATAAAATTTTACCAATATTCAACTAATAACTAAAATGTTATGCGCAAAAAAGAAAATACAAAATTTTTATGTTTTATTTTTTTGTTTGGTGGGCCCAAACGGTCCCATGGTGTAAATAGATTAAAACATTTTACGTAAAAAGGTGCCATCTTCGTTCGCACACCAACCACAATAAAAGAGTGAAACTACCTCTATTGTGCTTCACACGTCCTCCTCCTTTTTTTTTTTTTCCTTACCTTTTTTTTTTTTTTTTTTTTGTAAAATGAGAATGACAAGTATTAGGCAATTAACGGGGTAATAATTAATCAATTACAACTAGAATTGAGAATAGGGCGTGACTAAAAAAATA
>QLOD02000024.1:26673440-26690347 GCA_003260245.2 Sideroxylon spinosum | reverse complement strand
AAACAAAAGTTATGGGCATGTAATTGTGTAAATTCATTAATCATTCCACACATACTTACATGGTGCCAAATTTTTCTACAGTCAAGCCTAGTTTTTATTAGCTATAACTAATTATGATGTCACATTTTATTTGAGAGTTTTGGAGAGGAAATTAAAAAAAAAAGGTAAGAAGAGAAAATAGAATAAAAGAAATAATAATGATAATTTTTTTGTGTATTTAGTACATAAAAGATAATGAGTTAATAATTTTTTTATTATTTGTGATTTAAATATAGATGAAAATAAAAGAGAAAGCGTATCTTTTTATTTTACTATTGTATCATTTAAATACATATGCAATATCTTTGTTTGGTTTTTATTTGAAAACAAAGATGGTATCATAAAAAAAAATAAAAAATAAAAACAAATTATTAATGTTCTTTTTTCTTGCTCTCATTTCTTTCTAACTTTTTTTTTTTTTTTGGTAAGTAATTTCTTTCTAACTTTGAACGAAAGAAATTGGAGAAGATTTTAAGATTATTTTTCGTTTATTTTCTTATATCTCATCATAAAATCCAGAAACATAAGAGAAATTCTTATTTATTTTTTATTTTTTTTTATCTATTTACTTCTTTTATTTCTACTTCATCTCATCTTAAAGCTTAGTATGACCAAAAAAAAAAAATGACATTTTTTTATGTTTGTATTTTTTGTCCAAAATTTCATTTTTTAAAGTAGCTTTTAGATATTAAATTCATATTTTTAAAAGGAATTGTAAAAAAAAAAGGTTAAAAATAGAAAAATTAATTTTATAGGTAATTTTTTTAAGGTAACTATTTAAAAAAAAAAACAAATAACATAGCTAAAAGTTAAAAAAATAAAAATTTGATAAAAAAAAGTGGCCAAAAATAAAAAATCAAGTTTCTTGCATTGCGAAACTAAAGCCTCAAGTATTGTTTGCTTGCATCATCCAATTTTTCCGTTTTTTTTTTTTAATTGACTACAATAAAAAAAGAACAAACAAATTTTAAGATAAGTTTTATACAAGTTATTATGTAAACAATGAATTGTTAAAAAATTTAATAGCTTGAAACTTCGCAAGATAAATTCTGTAACTTATATTCTTGAAAATTTACCATTCACTCATCCCAGGTTTGAATTTAGGTATGGGTATTTCTCTTCCCATAAAATAATAAAAAAATACAAAAAAAAGCTCACCCCAGGTTTGAATTTAGGCATGGGTATTTCTCTTCCCATAAAATAATAAAAAATACAAAAAAAATTCTTACCTTCCAAAAAAAATAAAGTCAACTTTTTTGTTTGTTGTATTTTTAATTTATGTTTTGTTTAATGAATTTATTTTATTTTTTTACTAAAAAATAAAATTTTATATAAAAATTTAGGTAAAAAATGTAAAAAAGAAAAAAAGAAAAATTATGTTTTCATTCTCTTTTATTTTTATTTTCATTTTATAAATTCTTTTTCAACTATTATTGTATCATATATAAATGATTTACTTTATTCAAATATTATATTAAATTAATATTTAATAAATAATATGTTATTATAATGATTTTTATTAAAATTAATTACTATTAAAATGATTCATTTATAAATAAAAGTTTCATATGAAAATAATTCATTATATTGAAAATAAAATTAATTAATATTCAAGTAATAGATTATCATTAAAATTATTTATTTAATTAAAAATTAAGAATTATTTTCGGAAACTAATGATTAAATATAAGATTATTTATTTTATGTAAATATTTAGCTAAATCAATTTAATTCTTAAAATATAATAATTTATTAAATTAATTATTATTAGAATAAGTACTTCATGAAATTTAATTTAAATACTTAATTATAATGATGTTTGATAAATAATAGGCTATTATTAAAAAAAATAATTTAATAAAATTAAATGTTATTGAAAAAACATTTTATCAAATTAAATTAAGTATATTTTATTAAATTAGATTAAATTTATAGAAAATAAAATTATACTGCTAAATTTATTTTTTATTTCTATTTTAAGAAGTGAAAATGACATCTGAAAATTATAAAATAAAAAATTGCAAATTGTGGAATATAAACCCAGAAAAAGAAAAAAAGTATAAAAATGTAATCAAACGGTCGTAAAGTGAGATTTTAGGTTAGCATCTGTCACCCTATAACGACACCGTTTTAGCTTCTATAAAATATGCGCTCGTGTCTGTACGATGCAGGTTCGAGAGCGCTCCGACAATGGAAGCTCAGAGCCCGCTTTCTGGGATTTGCTCCAACTCCTCCATCTCACCAATTCAAAACCCTAGAAAAATCTTCTTTCCAGCATTACCCTCCTCTTCTTCTTCTTCTTTTTCTTCTCCTTCATCAAAGTTTCTTCTCTCCTTGAAAACCCTATGCCCCCATGTCTCTGGAATTGCTGCTTCCAACTGCAAATTACGGTGTAGAAGTAGTTTGAAAAGAGTGGAGGCCGTTACTGGTAATGCTGCTGATCTGAAAACCGGGTTTCGGAGAAAAAATCTGGCGGTTTTCGTCTCCGGCGGAGGATCGAACTTCCGGTCGATTCACGAGGCTACTATTGGAGGCGCAGTCCATGGAGACATTGTTGTTTTGGTCACAAATAAACCTGGTGTGTATTTATCATTTATATTCTTCATAGATTTGTTATTCAACAATTAATGTACCTAATAAAGGCTTGGTTTTTGCGAAAGCGATATGTTTTATTGATATGTGCTGTTAGTATAATTTTGACAAACCTTTCAATTCATTCATTGAATCCAAATAATTTAAGCCCTTAAATTGCTTCAACAAAATTTTAGGAGAAAGATACAAAGTGAACAAAGGACCCCCCCCTCTTTTTACTCTCTTATATACTTATTTACAACTGATAATTTGAATCTTCATTACTTTTTTTGTAGATAAATTCAGGAATTTGAAGTGCTTAAACCTTACCTCACCTTTCAAAATGCAACATACTTCATTTGTGCCCTCCACCCCAGCATTCTTTTTTTTTCTTGTAAAGATCAGATATGTGTGTAATTGATCTAATTTAATTTGTCTGGCGTAAATGTTGTTTGTGGGTTTATAAGCTTCATTCAATTACCCTCTAATTTCATTTACTGCAGGTTGTGGGGGTGCAGAATATGCAAGAGATAAGCGCATCCCAATTATCTTGTTTCCTAAAATGAAGGAGGAGCCTGAGAGTTTTTCTGCGAACAACCTTGTTGACAGCCTTAGGTATGGTCGTTTTTCCGGATAAGTTTGTTTATTTTGTGATTTGCACATGCACTTGCCAATGTTTGCAATGTTTTGTACTCTGTGCTGTAACTGTTGCGTTTCTTTTAACCATTTTCTTTTAATAGGAAAATGTCTTAGTTAAATCACAGAGCTCTTTACAACTCAGGTAATAATAAATAAATAAAAATTATGCAGCACAGAAAGCAGAAAGAATTTTGAACAAATGAAAATACTGTGTGGCAGTTATTTTATTGAGATGGGAAATCTGTTAGACCAAGAACCTATTATTTAAAGTTAGTCAATTCCTCGAGTCCAAGTCCTTAGTTTTTTGTGGCTTACTAGTCTATTAGATGGTCTTTTTTTTTGTTGTTAACGGCTAATCCACTAGATGTCTAATCGTTATCTGTTTTTCACTAGCATTTCTTTTCATATAGTCTGTTGAAGGCCCTTTTTTTTCTTTTCGTGCAAGGTAGGTGTAGTTAGGATTTGTTAGCTGTTGTTTATCCTTTTATCTTAAATACCAGCTGAAGACCCACATAATTTACTCTCACCTTTCAATCCTATCTGCATCTTCCTCACTTTAGGCTTTAATAACCATGCCATTTGTTTGGGTTTGTAATTTTTTTTTTTCTCTTTTCCATCTCATCACTGTGAACAGGAGATACAAGGTTGACTTTATTCTCTTAGCTGGATACTTGAAACTTATCCCAGTTGAGTTAGTTCGAGCTTATCCAAGATCAGTTGTAAATATTCATCCTTCACTTCTTCCAGCTTTTGGAGGCAAAGGTTACTATGGCATGAAGGTGCATAAGGCAGTTATTGCTTCTGGAGCAAGGTGTGTTAAGTATTCCATCGCCTTGCTGAACTTTCTTAACTTTTGAGTTGGTATTTTACAAAGGGCTTGTAATATTGGTCAGTTGCAAGTTGGTGTTTTCTGTAGTAATTCTCAGTTTGTCTGGTTGGCAACGAGTTTTAATTTGAACAGTTTTAAGCATCGTTGTTGGTGTATGGAGACACATAACTTGCTTAAAAGTTGGTGTTTGGTGGTAAGCAAACTTGCTATGACCGTGAAGGTCAAGGTTTCAAGCAAGCTTATCTAGGTTTCTATATGTTTTGTGTAGCTTGGCTGAACTTGAGCTTGTGCTCTAGCCGAATGCTAATCTTTACTGCAAATGTATAATGATTAATGAACTTTCAAACTTGGTTCTTCATGCTAGCAACATTTTCCAATTATAAGCATACAAAAGCTAAGTTTTTTAACTTCCAATTTTTTATTTTTATTTATTTTTAATTTTTTAATGATTGAGCTTAAAATTTTTATTTTAGCTTGGCCTCTTTAAATAGTTGAAAAGCTCTGAGGAGCTTCTTGTCTAGGGCAAGGGAAGACCTAGGATCTGTAATAAGTGGGGATAAAAATTACAATTATAATTAGATTTCGATGTCATAAAAAAGCACTTGGTTATGTAGTTTCAGCTGAAAACTTTGTTTTAAAACTTGGCAAGTAATATTTCAAACCATTTTTTTGATAGTTAATATTTCGGGTTCCCATTATCTCTTATATTATGGGTTCAACATTTCTTTTAGGTTTTTTTTTTTTTTTTTTGGTAATCCGGAACGCCATCGGTTTATTACAACCCTTAAGGGCCATGTAGCTAGTGGGTAAACAGGGGAAATGTGTATTGCCCCCATAGCACACTTCGGGCTGATGAGGAATCAAACTCGGGTGGGCTCTGTGGGAAGGAAACCCACGAGCCACTCAAGCTGATCCCTTGGGACACATTTCTTTTAAGTTGCTATTGGTTCTCACTTGGAGTGCTGTACTTTGTTCTATGGAATAAAGGTAAAATCTTCTTAAAACATCTGTTATGGATCTTTTATGCCTGTTCTAAGACCAACTTTTAGAGGTGGACAGACATGATTGCATCTACTTTGTTTCTCTTCTCTTTGATCCTCGTTGCTTTTGGCTTCCAGGGATTCCTGCATTCCACTTCTATCTCAGCTCTGCTATTTTATGTTTCTAATTTAGTTACAGCATGTGTAAAGACAGTTTCTCACACTATTTTCATTTAATTGGGTCTGTGGGACTAGATACTCAGGTCCTACAATCCATTTTGTTGATGAACACTATGACACAGGCCGCATCCTTGCTCAAAGAGTTGTACCGGTACTCACTAATGATACTGCTGATCAGTTGGCTGCAAGGGTTCTTCACAAGGTAATGAGTTTTATTTCTCGTTTTGTCATAGTAGCTTTCCAATACACGGCCATCCTTTCCAATTGAGCAAAACTTATTTAAATCAACATTACCCGTTTAAAATAAATTAAGCATTGTACTGTGAGAACAAAACTTGTCCCCCTGTTTAACTTTATGGCAACTAGGAAACCAAGATCCGACTGCAGTGACAAAATAGTTCCGTACTATTATTAACTTTCAGGCTTGGTTTGTCCATCTATACTTTCTCTTTATTTTTTGGGTATCCATGATATGTGGAGTATAAATACCATTTGCATAAGGTGACCACCCTTTATCCTTTCCATACTGTCTTGGGCCTTAATAATTTATCAAAATATCATACATTGCTTTTAAATGGTCTTTTATCTGTTGTATTACTTTTATAGACTTGTTTGATTTCTTTATCAGGAGCATCAGTTATATGTGGAGGTAGCTGCAGCATTATGCGAAGGACGGATAATATGGAGAGAAGATGGTGTCCCACTTATCCGGAGCAAAGAAAACCCAAATGAATACATCTAGCAGTATCATATGGCAGCAATTTTTTTGACCCCGGGCAGGTCACTGCAGTATAACTCTAAATACATCCCAATATACTCCAGAACATTTACTTAAACCAAGACACCGCGTGATTAAAAACCTCACTCAGCACAAGCTTGCCTTGTTGCAGCTCCTATTTCAACTGCATTGCACCCAATTTTCTATGCTTTTGTTGATTAGTAAGCTGCCTGCGGGGGATGTGGATTTTGTGCCGGCAGAGTTACTTGTACTTTGAAAATGTAGTTTTATTGTTTTGTTTTCGTTCTTTGCCCCCCCCCCTCTCCATCTTTTCTATTTCTATACATCTTGAAAGAAGGCTGAGAGTTTTGATAGTGTTTTAAGGTTATGGCAGTAAATTCTGGTTTAGCTTTTTACTTTTGCTTCCTGATTTTTAAAGTGGTAGTGAAACAGCATATATATAAGCAGCTGCTACGATTTGAGTTTTTAGCTGATCTGCTCTCTCTCTCCTTGCGGCTGGATTAGAACATAACATGTCTCTCGTATCGGCTTGGTTTTTCTTCTCTTTTGTCTCTTGAAGGGTCGGAGCTTGATCTCCAATGTTGATTTGTGTGATAAGCAGGGGGCTACATGTACCAAGAGGAGGGTTTGACTCATAAATACCCTTGATCTTGTAGCTATAACGATCTCAACAATGATTGAGAAGTTTTACTGGCCGGTTTTTCTTATTTCCATCGATATATCTGCGTATAGGGCTTCTCGCATTTGTTTTTTCCCCTCTGTCTGTGTGTGTGTAAAAATAATATCAGAAGGGGAGAAGAGGGAAATGTCAAAGATTCAGCATTTTTAAGAGACCTTCTCTTACATCAAACCTTCTTCAAGGTGGAGGGTCACATTCAAGGGATTCTGCTTTGATTCCCCATATCCTTGTTTTAGACTGTACATCTCTATTTTTCTATTTATTTTGGGTTATTCACTTGCTTTGTTAATTTTTTGCCTTTTTTTTTCTTTTTCCTTTTTGTTATAATTAATAAAAATAAGCTGCTTCTGCAAAGGACTCGCATTTTCATGTCACTCGAGAAAAATTATTTGGCGCTCCAGAACTGACAAAGTGTTCCGAATAGAAATGAGTTTTGTTCGAGGTGGAAAAGGCAATAGAAATGAGTTTTGTTCGAGGTGTAAAAAGCCCCCTAAAAAGTAAAATTTCGTACGGCTTTCATGTTCGTTGGGTGTGTCTCAATAAGAATGCTAATTTTTACTATTCATTTGTTATGAAGTAAATATATCACATCAATTCATTACGTATGGATGCTAAGATTTCATTGATAGAGAGCCGCATGCTTTCGCAAGAAGCTTGTACACTTTGAGGCGGGGTTCGATTGATTTAAAAAAAAAAAAAAATCTAGTCTCTAGATGTCGTTTGAAATTTCAATTGGTATTTTTTTGCTTTATTATTTTTTGTGAAGTAAGTAGTAATTTTTAGTAGTAGTAATTTTTAGTAACTTTTATAACTCTTAGATGTTTGATAAAATTTTTGTGATAAATTTTAACAATTTTTAACAACGTTGGGTTACTCTTAAGCTGACAAATTACTATAATTGAGCAAAAAATTGACAAAAATTGATAATTTGTCAAACATTTAAGAAGAAAAAAATTGATAGTTTTTTTGGTTAAAAATTACAACTCCAAACAGCCTTTTGGGCCTGATCATATATATATATATATATATATCATAGAAATCACTCTTGGAAAAAGTGGATGATTAGTTACAGCAAGTAACTAAGGAGTAAAAAAGGGAAAAATGAATATTTTTCGGGAACATTTGAAAAAGAAAGGGATGTAATTTTTTATGTTTTTATTAGGTAGAAGGAGAGTAATGAATTGAAAGGAAAGAAACAGCAACAACTTATTTTGATACTTTCCAAGAACAAAAATGATTTTGATTTTATTACAGTTCATAATATTCATATCAATTAATTATGCCCCTTTGCTTAACGTGCGGTTTTTTCCACTATAGAACTAGAAAGGAAGAATGAAAATAAATACTAGATAGTAAAGGAGCGGGAGGTAAATTGGGAGAGTTCGCTTTAGAAAATAGTGTTTTCTATTTTTTGGTCTGGAAGAAAGTAAAAATACAAACATATTTTTGTTTTTGTTTTTTGAATTTTTCATGAAAAGATAGGAAGAGGGGTGATGATAAGACAAAATTTTAAAAATTAATTCTATTTTTTAATAATTATTTTGATACAAGATCTGAATTATATATTGCATATTTTTCACTTTTTTCCATTCAAATTTTCTTATTAATGTTAGGAAGGAAGATGAACTTCCCTTTTATTTCTTTATTTGGTTGGATAAAAAGATATTTAAAAAAAGAAATGGGTTTAACTTTTTAAATTTTATTTCCCTCTTCTCTTCTATGCTTTTTTTTTTTTTAAATAAAAAAAAAAAGTATGGTCAAGGGGTTTTTCCCTCTTAATTTTTCTCATAACTTAGGAATTTTCCCAATTAAAGTAATACTTTATGATTTTTCATACTACCAATTTTATCAATAGTTAAAATATGAGCCTAAACAGATTTGATTTGCATCATCAAATCTATATAATCGACCCCACCTAATGGGAAGAGGCTTGGTTTGGTTTAAATTTGTAATAAATTTATTTGTAATTTCTCTTCTACCTTGTTTTTAACTTTATTTTAATAACATTTATAATTAAAAATGTATGTTCGGAGTTGTAGTAGAAATTTATAATTTTTTTTTATTATTTTACATGAACTAATATGTTAGTTTGTGTCTTTGGATTCTCAATTTTAATTTGAATTATTTTTTTCAGTTCAATATGTATTATTTAATATTGGTTGTTTACAATGAGTTTAAAATTTTGAAACATTTTTACTAGAAATATTTTTGTATGATTAAATCTAGGGAAGTTGATCTATAGTTTAAATATTTTTGACACAAACATTGTCTATACATATTAGTAATATTTTATTGATTGGAAGGGAATTTTTTATTTTTAATTTTAGGGGTCTATTGCATAACAAGTTTTTAACCTAAAAGTTATAAAAATAACTTTTAAAAATTTTTGACACGGGTTGAGCTATAGTATAAATTTTTTTAATCTAAAAAATTATATTTACATATAATATTTTTCAAAACTTAGGAGAGACACGATGTGTACCTAACCCAATAATTCTTAGAAACAATTAAAAAGCAAATCAAATTATAACCCCTTATTTACTAATATTTGGTTGATTATGAAATAAAATAATTAAATAATTAAATAGACCATTTAATTTAAAATATCCTAACAAATGGGTGTATGGTCTATTAGAGTGGTGCAATTAAACTTTTAGCATTTCGTTTAGTATAGTAAATTTGATTTTATTTTATTAGAATTTTTCGTCAAATCTTATATTTAAAATTAAAATAGAAATTTATGATTTGAATTTGATTTGATTTTATAACTTTTAGATTTTTATATCAGTTGAAATTCAATCCAAAATTTAATAAGAATTCATTATTTTCTTAATATATTTAAGTAAATGAACAAATTTATTCTTGTATAACATTTTACCATATTGTTTATTTTTTATTAATATGGTCAAATTTAATATTTTTATTAAATCAATTCAATTCAATTCTTAAATTCGAAACGTATTTAAAACAAAAAATTTTATTTACTAAATCAAATCATATTAAAAATTTATTTGAAAATGAAATTAATTATAAGAAAGGAATATTTTCAAATAGAGTGTAAGCACAAAACTAGAATTTGAAATTTAGTTTATTAAGAGGTGTTTAGTTTACTAAACTCTACCAAAAGTCACAAAAAATTACCAGCTCCCTTCAATCAAAATTTTACACCAATTTTTTCAATTTTTTTTTTTTTTTTGCTATACAAACACAAATAAAAAATAAATAACTTTTGATGTTTTAGATATTTAGTAAAATACTAAGACTCCGTTTGGAGCAAGAGAATTTACTGAAAAACTTTAAAATTTTCTGTTATACTTTTACATTTTCTTTCCCTCCCAAATTCAAAAAAAAAATGAAACATCTTTCAAAAAAATAACATAATCAGAAAACCGTTAATTGAATGGACAAAAGTTTTTTGCGAATGTCATCACGAACTCTTAATCTATCAAATAACACCAACTTTGTATATTTTTTGCATGCCATCCCGATGGAAAGTACCAAACTGTTTCGACAGAACCAAAAAACTGTTCTAACGATTTCTTTCTCCAAAAAGTTAACACAGAAGTCAACAAGTTTACTATTCATCTCTAAAAAATGTGATTTGGTGGCTATGCACCAAATGTCAAACAGTTTTTCAAACCATATTTTTTACCGTTTTTCGTTATTTTTTACCGCACCAAACGAACCCTAAAAATTGACCCTGAGGATTAGCTAAACTAGTAAGATATTGGATTTACTCCATAGAGATTACTAGTTTGAGTCTCCTCAGGGCCACTAAAAGATTTACCTGGTCTTTAATTTCAAATTCTCCACGAATTAATTGAGGTGCGTGCAAGCTAAACATCCTAAATTACACACAAAAAAAAAAAGACACTAAAAGTTACCAATTTTGCTAATTCAATGGATTTCTAAAATACCAATTTCGAGTTAGAGATGGATATGATGGTTATTTCAGTTTATTCAAATTCAAAAACTATCAAAAATTTTACTAAACACTTAAAAATTATTAAAAGTTACTAAAAAAATTTATTTATTTTATCAAACACCTAATTATTTTGTAAAATTATTAAAAATTTATATTTATATTACGAAACACACAAAATTTTACTTTTGTTTGGCATACTGAAATTTTCTAAAAATCTATAAAAATTTTTAAAAATTATTTACTTTTCATCCTAATATATAAATTATGAACTCATAATTTATTTTATTTCTCACAACTTCAAAACGTACTAACTTTTGTAAAAAAAAGATTATTAAAATTGCTAAAAATTTATTAACTTTCAAACCAGCGTCTGCCCTGGTCCCTCGATAAAGAAATAAATAAATATTTAGAAAAAAAAGTTAAAAAAAATATTAAAAAAAAAAGAAAAAGAAAAAGAAAAGAAAAGCGTCTGCCCTGGCCCATCGATAGTCGAAACTCGAAAGGGGAGTATGTTGTCCGTCGCTCAATAGATTGCTTTCAGAGAGAGGTGAAAGAAGAAGAAGAAGGAATGGTAGCTCCTTCAAGGAGAAAGGTAAGTTTTCGTGTACTCAGTAGATACATATATAATGTATATCTATATCTATATCTATATTACAGTGCACGTCAATTTCTTTTCTAGGGTTTCTCTCTGTCTCTCCCTCTATATATATGCTTATCTTGTTCTTCTTGTTATAAGAACTACAGTTTATGCTTGGCTGATGATTTCGTTGAATTCGTTGTTTGATTGATCAATGAGATTGTTTTTGGTGTTGGATCTCCGGATTGGTTTTAATGCATATTTGGCTGCACTAAATGACGTGTTAATACCAAGATTTTCGAAACCATGGCCCACACACATTGAGCTGGATTGATTAGCGATCGGATTTCAATTTTGTTTATTTATTTATTTTTTTTTTAATTTTTATGTATAAGCAGAGCTTTAGAAACGTAGGGTAAAGGAAATAAGTACATTCATTAATTTGTTTTTGTAATAAATTTTGGATCTTAGGATTGTGCCGTTTGTATATTGATCTGCTAGCACGGGTGGATGATTGTAATTTAGTGCTTGAGAAATACGTAATGGCTCATCTCGCGGATGTTCATTTTTTTATTTGTTCAAGTTCTTGAAGTGCATTTTTAACTATTTGAAATGAAATCAGGGGAATTAATTTAGCTAAGCAACAAATGTGCTGTGCACCTTTAAATCTGAATGAAATTTTAGCAGGTGAATTTTCTTTGGAAAGAATTGGTAGCACTAATGAGCATGGATTTCTTTGTAATTTATGTATAATTCATATCTTTATGTTAAAGAAGCTTGAGTAGGTTGATGTTAATATTGAGAAATATCCATTGAATGCATACCCAAGTTAGCTTAATTAAACCTTTTACCAATTAGTTGGCGTCAACTAGATGGATCTTTATACACCATTCTTATAGAAATCGTGTTTCACAAAACCAAGTTTAGCTTGAAGTCAACTTTGGGCAGTATGACCTGAGAAACCCGACTTCAGATATATGATAAATCATATTGAAGTCATTTTTTAGAAACAAAACTTTAGGCTTGAAGTCAGCATTCTCAAAGCAACTTCAAACTTAAAAGTCAGTTTCGAGAAACACGATTTTGTGACAATATTTAACATTCATTTTGGAAATAATTTCAATCAAACCCTAGTTTTGAAAAAAAATAAAAATAATAAAAATAAAAGGTACCCTCAGTTTCAAGGGGGAAAAAGAAAACCTTATTCTCCTCTATCTAGAACATGTAATAGATATTTGTATATTTGTTTGTTTTAAACTCTAAATGAAATTCGTGTTGTGGAAAGACGTGATAGCATTGAGCATCAGTTTGTTTTAAACTCTAAATGAAATTCATATAGAGGAAAGACGTGATAGCATTGAGCATCGGTTTTGGTGCTTCTCCAAGAGTTGCTTTCTTACTATTGATAATCTTATTACTAGGTGATGAGTTGTATTGAATTTGTGTTGTTAATGCAAAAAGGACAGGGAATGTATTAACTATCTTTTATCCATTGCACATGGTCTTAATAGCTGTGGGCGTGAATTACATCTTGCTTTGTTATTTCATACCTTAGAGAGATGAAATAGGTACTTGAATTTGCTGAGCTACTCGTGTTGATAAAAGAAGAAAGATTTGGAGATTGGCACCTTTCTGCAAAGATTTGGAGATTGGTACCTTTCTGCTTAACATCTTATTTGAGGAGGAGAGGAATAGATCATTTCTAAACGAGAAATTTCTGATGTATAGGAGTTTTTTTTCCTTTTGTTTTGTTACTTTGGTCTGGTTAAGGGTGTTGAAAGGATATCGATTTAACACTATTATTTGGCTTTCATAGAGCGTATGGATTTTTGAGTTGTTGATTATTAATTTATTCTCCATATAGGGTGGTATTCCCTACATCGGTTGATATCGGAGATAGCCGCCACCACCCTCCCTATGTGAGTTCATATTAGAGCCAACACCCATCACTGCTCCCCTGCATCAATTGGTATTGGAGCTAATGCCTATCGTGTAATGCAAGCTGAAATCAATGCCAAAATTACAATTGGAAGTTTCTTTTTTGGTTTTGATTTATTTTTGGCAACTGTAAGTTTAGTGCGGCTAGTTTGACATATTTCCTTTTACTAAAGTCAGATTTGCTATTTCTTTATTTCTTTAATTCTGCAATTATTAGGATTTACCTTTTTTGGTTAGGATTTCTTTTTCCTATGTTTATAGGAACTCGCTTTTTTTGAGTCTTGGGATTTGTCTTTCAGTACTCAAGTAAGGCCTTTGGCAAAGCAATATTTGAATTGAATAAAAATTGAGAGTTCTCTCTTATTTTCTCTAAATTTGGGTATTCTTTTTGAGTTCCCATTGTTGAATCCTTTGGTTTAGTATTCTGTATAAATTAACAAATCAAAGCAAGTTCAATATGGCATTCTATGTGAATCAAGTGACTGTGAGTATCAATTCCCTTTTGTCACCATCCCTATTCCATTATTACCCTTCCCATCACTACGCTGCTGAATCAATTGGTATTATAGCCAACATCCCTCACTGCCACCTTGATAGTATTCCCTCAATACATTTTCAATAAAATTTTACTTATCAAAATAATAATAATGAGTGTAGTTCTTTCCCCCTAAATTGAGTAGAATTTGGATGTTTGTGTTAAAGAAGCTTGAGCAGAGGTGATGATAAAAATTATCAAGTACAGGCTTCTTAGTCACTTCTAAATTGTAAAGTCTATATGAGAGGTTACATCCATTCACTTTTAAACCATCCTTTTTATGTGTGGCTCATGCTTCTTATCATGACCCAAAAAGGGCTACTATTGCAAAGTCTGAGTTGGTGCAATTTGTTGCTCCTGCAGAACTTCCCTTTCTTTTCTTTCTTTAATGTCTGCAATATGGGGATCATTTTTGATATCATTTGTGTGGTGGATATGTGTTGGATGCATTTATAGTCAAATAGTTCCCCAGAGAATTGTCAACAAAGGAATAAAGAGAAATATTTATACTTCACTGGAAGTTTTGCATGACACCTTCGAAATTTCATGTTATTACATGGGCAATTTAGATGGAGCTCAGGTACATATTTTGAAATAGCCAGTTTGCATAAAACTAGAAGCTTTTAAGTTGCTCTGAGGTGGTGATGATGAAAAATGGCTGGGTAATAGTTAGGTCACCATTAGTCTTGAGATTTAGGCATCACTGGTAAGTATGGCCGCTGGCTACCCACCTGCATTCAACATGCATACCTGAACCATGTGACCAGCAATAATGAATTTACTGTGCAGGTTATTTTTTTTCTAATTGTTTGTGATTGTATAGTATTTGAGAGGTTATTAAATACTTTTAGGTCAATCCTAATCGCATTATGTTCATACATTTATATGGCTACTATACATGCTTACATGCATGGATGTGAGTGTGGGTTTATCAATGATGCATAATATTCATTTCCTTTTTGCATTTTTTGATTGATAACTATATATTGTTTTTTAACAGGAAGAAAGGTGCTTTATCATCAGCCTTGAAGTGTACACCTCAAGGCTGATAATTTCGTGGGTTTCACTAATCACTGCATACCTGCCTCTTAAACTGTTGAGCAGATATTGCTTTTTATGTTAAGTTTGGTAAAAATATGTTCAATTTCTAGTCTTTGCAAGTGAAGATGGTCCAAATTGTTTCGTTTCTTCAGCAAGTTTCTGTGAAAATTTGGAAATAATTGTTCTTCTATAGTTGGCTTGAGAAATTCAGCTTATCTACTGCAGGCACACAGTTTGCAGCTTTCTTTGGCTATTTTCAAACCATAAAACAGGAAGACAGTTAAATATTCTCGTAGTTTGTAATAACATAGGACATGGCAGATGGAATGTCAAGCTTCTGGGGTCCTGTCACATCCACTACTGAGTCATGTGAAAAGAATTATGTCTTCTCATCCTATATTGCAGAACTCTACAATACTTTGTCCAATATCCCTTGCATTCTTTTGGCACTAATAGGCTTGATAAGTGCCTTAAGACAGCGATTTGAGAAGAGGTTTACTATTCTTCACTTATCAAATATGATACTGGCTTTGGGAAGCATGTTATTCCATGCCACATTGCAGCACGTGTGAGTATCTTCTCTTTTGAACTGTGTTTGCTCTATTGTCCGATAAATTATGTTATTGACGTGGTTGCCTTTTTTTTTTTAAAATCAGATGAAAAGGTAGGTAAAGTTTCATGTGAAAATAGTCTACTTATTTTACACATTCTATTGAAACATCCTAAAGAAAACAAAAAGTTAAACTGTCATCATGTTAATAAAACTAATAATGCAACATTCAGAATTGTTGTACAAATTCTAGTCTGGCATGGTTCTGGTGCACTTCAAAAACCTTCCTCTCTCACATTAAGGTTCGTTTTCATTATTTGCAGTCTGATGTACATGATATTGCTCAGGTTGTCCCAGAGATTGCGGAATTGGTAAAGATCACGCCTACACATAAAGTTACAGACCTAGTCCTTTGGTATGCTAAAATAAGAACTGTGCAAGCTAAGTATAGTTGGACGCAAGCAACTGGTTTTACAGAAATGTTGATTTTATGCACTCAAAACATAGAGATATTTTTGTGAGAGTGAGTGTTCCCATACACTAGGCATATCCATGCTTGGAGACAAACAAATGCTATTTGTTGTGGTAGTGTGCTTCGAGCTTTGATACAAAAATGATGGTATTGGTATTACTGTCGTTATAATACTCAGGTATATGTGGTTGTGTCTGCACTGCTTTTGCACGTTCATGGACCAATTTTATTTTGTAGAGCTCAAACCCAATATATGTGAACGGGTCATTATATTGGCGAGTGCCAGCCACAATTATTTGAACTTTAAGAAAATCATTATCAATGGTACCAACACTATATTTTTCTAAGTTGATTAATGACATTTGAGATTTACACCTGAAGATCATGAAAATTTGTTCACAGGCAACAACAAAGTGATGAAACTCCAATGGTATGGGAAATGCTCCTCTATATCTACATCCTTTACTCCCCAGATTGGCACTATCGAAGTACAATGCCCACCTTCCTTTTCCTCTATGGTGCCATTTTTGCTGTAGTCTATTCAAAGTTCCGTTTTCGCATTGCCTTCAAGGTGCACTATGCAATCCTCTCTCTCCTTTGCATCCCGAGAATGTACAAGTATTACATTTACACACAGAACATTGCTGCTAAGCGGGTTGCAAGGTTGTACGTGGCTACCTTGTTTCTTGGTAGTTTGTGTTGGCTGTTTGATCGACTGCTCTGCAAGAAGATATCCAGCTGGCCCTTCAATCCACAGGGTCATGCCCTGTGGCATGTTTTCATGGGTTTTAACTCTTACTTTGCTAACACATTCTTGATGTTTTGTCATGCTCAGCAACGGGGATGGGCACCAAAGATCGTCTATCTCATGGGAGTTCTTCCTTATGTGAAGATCAAGAAACCAAAATCCCAGTGACAGAAGATGAGATGACGGTAGTCCTTTTTTATTGGAGGTAAGTGAGTGGTGTTGGGAGAAAAAAACAACAGACGAGAAATCATTTTTGTTCTTATCTTCACATAGATTTTAGTGATTTTTACTGGTGGTGTTAGTTTGGATCTCGTTAGAACCTGCTTTTTCTTTGTAAAAGTTGCAACCTTGCGGTGTACCATATTTATATGCTTGTTCTTTTAGACCCGGGACATTCATAAACCGCTCTACCGTAGTTTTTAGCAGATAACCCCAATTTAGGTTTAATAGTACATCCCAACAGGG
>QLOD02000024.1:26653388-26672131 GCA_003260245.2 Sideroxylon spinosum | reverse complement strand
CAAATATCATATTTACATATGCATCACACAGCAATGATCAAGCCTTACCCCATCTGCAGAAAAATCATCTTGAATTGGAAACCGGTAAAATAGAATATAAGGGACAAAATTGTACCCGTATTTTACTTGCCAATTGATTTCAGGGAAGGTGAACATCTTAATTGAATTTATGGCTATTGGCTTCTTGTTTTCAATTGTTTCTTCTACCGACTTTTTATCTTATTTGCAGTTTATTTTTTTATAAAAAGCCTGTTTTACCCTGTGCTCTTGGATACATTTAGGCCTTGTCTTGTTCAACTTAGTTATGCTTTGTACCTATTCCCACATATGGTATTAAAAATAAATTTAGAAGGTTATTATTTAGGAATTAGCTATTCTCATATTAAATAAGAAAAGGCATTCTTTAATTTAAATAATGGAATAAATATTCCATTTCAATTAAAATTTTATTTAAAAAAAAAAAAGCAAGGACTTTTGAATTGCATTTTTATCTTCATCACTTTATCGTAAAATGATCATTTTCTTATGGAGTCTATATTTTGGCCTCAATTTGTAATTTGGATATCTCAGTGTAGAAATATTTTTTTAGAAGTTTCATTTTACCTTAAAAAATTTAAATTGATCTGAATTGGATGCAGGCATCCCCAAAAGTTAAGAAAATTTTTGTCATATATTTAAAAAAAAAAGAAAAAAATCGGAAAGTATTTTTTTAGTAAATTTCTTATTAAAGTTTCAGATAGATTCGAAGTCAAGCAATTGTTTTACATTTGGCCTTGTTTAAGGTAAGATGCATATTCTAGACTTCACCCAAAACTAAAAATATATTGACACATTTCTTAAATTTTGACCTGAAACAAACTCTGAGCCATAAAATGATCACTTTTGTGCTCAATATTTATCCAATATTTTAATATTAGTGAGGATCTCTGCAATTTACCTAATATTTTGTGGATACAATGGCTACGAGAACTAAAAACTACACAGCACGTGCACTGAAAAACACCCCCACTTGAGATTGCATTTGTTGTGTATACGAGGAAGAGAACATCTCTGGCTAGCAGCATTCGTTGCGTACAAGAAACAGTGACACCATAAAAACCATTTATACACAACATGCACGAGAAAGATTTGCATAGTAAAATATGGTTAACTTCCATTTAACCCCAATTTCATTTCAAGACCTATACTTTAAATCATATCACTTTACCTCCATCCATCAAATTTATTGAAAACATGACGCATTCATCATGTGTGATGACTATGTAATGTTTTCCGTCAAATGTTAACAATGATCGATGAAAGGGATAAAATGAATCTCAATTAAGTGCACCTAAACAAAACGAGACTATTTAAAGCACGCATGTGAAATTGATGGTAAATTACACGGTCGCCAAGTGTAATTTGCCGTTAAACTATAGAGGATGTGCAGTTTGGTGAATATCAGACCCTTTGAAGTGCCGGTCCCGGATGATCTGCCCAAGCTTCGTGAAAAGAGCTCGCTGCTCCTCAAAAGTGAGGTTCATCAATATCTACATCACAGAAATGCCACCAATGTAAGCCCTACGTGTTTATTTGATTGAATCCGAACGGGAATGCAGACGTATGCACAAGTAAATTACCACAGAAGTACACAATCTTACCTGGTCTAAAATCATCTCGACTGATACACTTTGCTGCACAACAAATGACTGATGATAGATGTATGCAAAAATGGCCATCACCATCTGCATAAAGGAGTAAGATTAAGTGCATCACTCCAGAAACATATATAATGTATATATACAAATATTTATATATATATATGCCATAAGTTCCACTTCGTTATTAAATCATACATATAATGTAACATAAATACCTATTTGAAACTCAAGAATGCCAGTGAAAATTAATGTAATATTCCGAGTTCTTTTCCCAAATGACTGTTATACAAACATCTACAGGAGGTACGTTGCCCATGAACTCAACACTGCAAAATTTTGAGCTCCAAATATCCCCTCTTTTGGATTTTGACACTGCAAAATGCTGTAAAGACCCACTTTTCTGTATTTGGTGTGGATGGTCTAAGCCACTTACAGTTCATAGATAAGTTTGAAAAGACGTGTGTTTGTGACAAAAAATAAAAAATAAAAAAATAAGAAGTTATCCCCTACCCTCATTTGAAGAAAAACTGTCATATTTTAAACAATGATTGAGCAATGCGCAAGTTATCGTCGTTGTATTAAGAACAACTTTGTGTGGCATTGAGCAATGAGCAAAAGGATTTCATGCGCACATCAAAAAGTTAATGGGCACTTAAAAAGGAATAGATTATCAATGTCAGTTAGGAGCATAAACGAGTACTGGTACAAAATTATACAATTTCTATACAGCTTACCTGGCAATCCATTCTATCTGTAATTCCCCCATGCCCGGGAATACTATCACCAAAATCCTATACATGAAAGAAGTACGAATAGCATCAACATCTATGACATTCAATGCTATACCACTTAGTTATAGAAAAATTATTAATAGACCTTAATCTTGAAAGCTCTTTTGAAACCACTCGCAAAAAAACCTCCAAAAGGTGCTATTATTGATGCGAAAAGACCAAGCCATAATGCATGCCATTGAAGGGGTAAGACCTGGACTTCTCTCCAAGCAAACTGAAACAAAAGGGAAGATTAAAGCATTATTTTAGCATAAGTAAATGCATATAAATGAAAAGCGCAAATAGGGCAATTGCATACTCAATGCAGAGAAAGTACAGAGAGGGAAGCTCTACATAAATAAAAAACAAAATCAATATATATTATAGTGAAGGAAAAACAAGATTATGATCCTGACACTATGTACTTAACATGCCTTGATGAATTAAAAGAATGATGTATTCTGAGTTAAAACTTGGATATGAACCATAAATTTTATCCAAAATCCTATTCCATGCTAAGCATGGATAGCAAGAGGATGGAATTTTGACACGAAACACCTATCCCAAACCCCAAGGCAACAAAGAAAAAATTGTACAATTTCATTAGTTGATTCTGAAAACTTATATGTCAGCCAGAGCCACAATTCAATAAATATTAGTCGAACAAGTCAATATTTTGTTCATATGACAAGATATAATTCTTGTCAGCAATCAAAAAGGCTAACTGCAAATGTGGATACATATTTTAAGGTTTTCTATGCATTTTACTAAAAAAATGAAGAATGACTAATCTGAAAATGCAAATGTAGATAAATATCCTGCATAGAAACTTCTGTAACGGAAAGTAAATTGTTGATGAAAAATGTAACGTGCATATGTTTATACCCAATTAGTGTTCACTTACCCATTTAGGAACCCAGTCTGGCAAAGTTAAATAATCCAGTTTAAACAATGGACCAGGATCACAATGAAGCCAACCAGTTGATAAATCCTGCATGCATAAATATTATTGCAACGGGGAACAAAGATAAGTTTATTCAAAGTTGAACACAAGCCTTTTGAAACAAAAACATCACATTATTGAATCACAAGGTTCACCTTTCTTGGACACGTTAGCCACTCATAGCGACCCATGATATTCGCAAGCTGTGTGAACAATAGATATTATTTGCATTGCAAATCTAACAGACATAAAATACTGAATTTGCTTCATTTTCGTTGACATAAATGCATGAAATGAATATGATTTTTAGTGAATTGACATTTGCCAAAACAATGACAAAGGAACAAGCATTACTTCAAATCAAATTAATATATATTGTTGAAGATGCAAGATATAGTTGACTAAGTATTTAAAATAAATCTGTATCTTATGGGAAAAGATATCATAGATGTGATATAGTTAAATTCTTTTGATTTGATATCATCTCATCCTCCTTGTATAACAAGGATTTATAGTTTATAAATAGGTCAATTGTAACTTGTATTTGGTGAGTTGAAAAAAATAGAATTTCTATCCTCCCGTGGAGTAGGCTTTATGACTGAACCACGTAAATCTCGTGTGCATTGTTCTTCCCCTTAATTTATGTTTTTTTAAATATGTTTTTTGTCATGAAGTCAAACCTCTCATCTGTGGATCTGGAAAAAAAAAATGTTTGTTTTGGATCTGCTTAATTTAGGGTGCTTCGATCAATTTATTGGTTCATTTGTTATAATGGATGGAAAGAAACTATTAAATATGACATTGCCTACATGGATCTAACGGAGGATATGGTCCTAAACAAATTTGATTGGCGTCATCAAATCCATAAGCCGACCCCACCTAGTGGGAAATGGCTTGGTTTAGTTATTTTTTACAACGGACCTTCAACTTCGTTTGCTTTTGTTACAACGTGTTCCCATTATTACTACTTTTGTTTTAATACGTCCAAGTATTAGTCCACTTTGTTACCCAATTTTTTTTGATTGAGGGTTGTTGGGGAATGATTATTTGATGTTTCTTTTGTGCATCTCGCACATGGTTTAGAACTTTCTGTCTAGGGATCTAGTACAAAAGCTCCGTTTGTGGTAAACCTTGTTGGTTCTTCCGATTCATCACACAGTTAGTTGAGAAGCACGCTTTTTGGTTTGAAGATTCAGTTGTCTTGTTATGGTTAAAGTTGTTTGTGTTCAAGATGAGCACTGATCTTTCAATGCTGCTCTTGCGGGGGAGTGCTGAAGGTGAAAGATATAGCTAACTTAGAATTTAATCAAATCCTTATCATACAAGGAAAGATATTATTAATGTGATATGGTTTGATTCTTTTGATTTGATATTATCTCGTCATCCTTGTAAAACAGGGATACATAGTCTATATTAAAAATAAAAAATAAAAAATAAAAAATAAAAAAATAAAAAGAAGTCAACTATAACTTGAATTTGGTGAGCTGAAAATAATAGAATCTCCCTCCTCCCGTGGAGTAGGACTTGTGGCTGAACCACGTAAATTCCATGCATATTGTTCTTCCACTTAATTTATGTGTTTATTGTCTTTTCAGTCACTTATATATATATACACACATATATTCTGGCATCATTCAAGTGTGATTGCACCATTCTGAAACACTATTGGTCAGGTTTGAATAGAAGTAGAGAATTGCAGGCCCAATGCAAAGGGTAGTGTATTTCTTGGAATCCAAAGATGAGAAAGGCATATAAAACCAATTCTATCAAAACGGAAGTTCAAGCAAAATAAGGAGTAAACTATAACATACAACTTGATCCAGACACAAGTATCTCCTATTCCTAGTACCAGGTAAAATCAATATATGCATGCAAAAATAAAGTGCTCATCAAAGCTGACTTCAGAAGGAAAAAAAAAATGACTGCTCACCACAAATGCAGAGATAATAGTTACAACAGATGCTCCAATGAAACCCTCCCATGTTTTCTTTGGAGATAACTTGATCAAAGGTGTTCTTCCAAAAAAGAAACCAAAGAAATAAGCAGCAATATCATTGATAACAATAAGTGATGCTGGAAGAAGAAACCTGTGTAAGAGCAAAGATATCATTAATATATTTTTATTCGGGAGCAATACTTTTTGCGTCAAGAAGAAAATTGAAAGGAAGATGGGGAGAGGGAGGGGGAGGGGGGAATGGGAAGGGGTAAGAAGAAAGAGATAAATTCCAAAAACTTGAAAATCACGCAAATTAGCCATCTGAATGCCAATGACTCAGGATTCATAACTTTCAATTTCCCATTGATGACAAAGAGGGAAATTGAATGCCATGTTTATGTATTTTCCCAAAATTTCATGTAGTTGTCAAAACTGTCATTATCCCTTCAAATGTTACTCAAGGAAATTTGAAAAATCCAAATGTAGTTTGTTTTATCTGTTAGGGTAAAATACACTTTGCAACATTATACTTTACACCGAATCTCACTTTAGCTCCTCCAGTTTAAATTGTCTAAGTCAACCTCCTACATTTCAGTCAAGTTTCAATATAGGCCTACTATCACATTTATTTAACGATTGTGAACGACATGTGACATTTTCCATCACATATTTAACAATTTTGACGAAAAGGTCAAATTGAAACTTAACTAGAACTATTGTTAACTATTACAATTGAAAGTGAAGAGACAAAAATGAGATTCGGTGTAAAGTCTTAGGGTGCAAAGTGTAATTTACATTTTCGATTATTTTTCCTTTCTTTGTTTGTCTATATGCATACATCCTGTTTTCACTAAGAGTCCACGCTCCTTGCTAAAGAACGCACAACCCAACCAATCACCCACCCCGCCAAAAAAAAAGGAAAAAAAAAAAAAAAAGGAATTATATGACGAGTGTGTCCAGTGGCCTTCCAAATGTGCTTGGCACGAAGGATACTCAATACCGAACAACAACACACCAAAAACATGGTCCACATATTAGACTGATAGAATTGAAAAATCTAAAAGGTTTCTAAGATATGTTACCAAAAAATTCCTTCAAAAATGTTGGCCACGATGAACGAGGATTGTGCAAACACCACAATCAGAATCATGTGTGTCCACGCAAATTGGCCAAATTGATACTTGTACATCTTCTTCTTTAGCGTAAGAATGAACCACATAAAACCTGAATTAGCAGCAAGGCAACGCGAATGATATCATGTAAACACTATACTAACAACAACAAACTATTAAGTAATGGGTAATTTTATAAAAATTGCGTAAGTCACCAATTGTCTCAAAAAGTTAAATTGTTAGGAAATAGGTCTTACAATGAATGTCAAGATAACTTAATGCTTCAAATGCAACCCTGTCTTGCAGATGAACTAAATAATACATAGTGCACAAGAATAAACAAGGAACTAACAAGATAAGAAGACTTGAAGAAGGATAAGAAGACTTGAACAAGGATCTTCTAGAACCAGATTAATTATACCACGTTACATTACTAATCGTCCCAAAAGCTTTAAGTAGTCCATAAATGAGCCCAAAAATATATATTAAGCTAACTTAACAAAAATAATGATCAGATAAGGTTCAAAATACCATAAACAATGAGATTTTTACAAAATGACAATATTTATTATCAAGATATTACAAGAGGCAACTCAATGGTAAGATTTCTCAAACCAGTTGCAAGAGGCGAGCATAATAAATAATACAATGCTTACCGGCTATATACAAGAAATAACAGATAACCATGTGATACTTGACAAAACTGCTCACTAGCTGATGTAAGAATTTGCCAGAAGTGATTGTGTTCACAAGCCGTTGATTAAGAATGCGGCCATATACAAACAGCATAGCGGTGAAGAAGAAATGCCTGAAAACAATTAGTCGAAGTTAATGACATGTCATACAATAAACTCACTTGGAGATCATCAAAGAGAATTCATGGAAGTTGGGTAAACCCCTAAAAACAGGTCAGCCAAGGACAAGTTACCCGTTGAAAGATACAATGTCCCTTGCTGCTTATTAATCATTATAAAATCGTGTCATAGTTTATAGTTCAAAAAGCTCATGCCCAAATGCGTCCAACTTAAAGTTTAAAACTAACAGAAAGTTCATGTTCATCCAAACAAGGTGACCAAAGTAAGACAGACAGGTCTGATCCACTTAGAAGAGAGGGAGAAAAAAAAAAAAAAAGGCTAATTTGTTCTATTCATTCATCAAATGAGTCTTTTCCATGAATAGCTTTTCCAAAAGAACACCAAGTTTAGTTGACACTTGACACATTGATCATACCAGTTCAATAGCCTAAATCCAGGGAGGCGCCTATCTTCATGTGCTTTCCTGAGTAGATTGAACAGTTCTTTTGCCATAAAAATTTGGATAACCACCACCATGGCCCAAATATAGAGATGACCCATATATATTATCAGTACAAATCCTCCGATCATCCAAAAAGATGAATATATGCGGGTCATCATTGTTCTGTATTTGTTTTGATCGTTAGCGAGTAAATGGCTTCCATTTTCTTTGCCAACCTCTGGAGGGACCTGACAACCAAAAGAGAAAAAATGGAAAGGAGAACATAAACATTTTAAAATTCTGAATAAGCCCTGCATCCCTTTCAAGAACTAATGCATTTCCTAATCATAGTAGGCAACCAGAAAAAAGTTTCTATATAGTAACCATTACCAACTCCGACTTGTAAGCAAAAACAAAACCAATGGCCTCATGAGGCTAAAGAACAATTAGGAACCCTGAAGCCCAAACAGGATAGATGTTAGCTTTCCTCAAACAGTACTAATGATCAATTTTTGTAAGGTGAATGAATATTTAAAAGTCAATAAATATTTGCACCCAAAAAGGAACAGGTACAGTTCTCCATAATAAATAAACGGTAAAACTAAGATACCAACCTCATTTGAGCGTCTGCGGTGCCGAACCCGTCCAATTGGTGTTCCTGGGGCATTACCATGATCCTTTTCCATGGCTCCTCAAATTCCCTTTTTGCTCATGCAACAAGAAACAGAAGCCTAAATATGTTAATATATAGAGCTTCTCAAAGATCACGGCAAACAATGATATTCAATAGAAGGCAGATGGCATTCCTTAACCAATAATAACAATAATACTAAAAGACATGTAACTATGTTGAAGCATCAATCCTGCTCAATAGCATAAAAGAATTTGTCTCTGTCAAAGATAACTAGCCAAGTTTAAATGGCAAAGAAGCAGAAGGGAACATGTTCAAACTTGAGCCAATTATTACTGATTGCAAGCAAATGTGAGTAAATTTAATTAAACCAATAGCATGTTTTATCTCTGTATTAAAACACCTAATAAGGGAACTTGAGAAGGAATTGATCACAAAACGCCTATGGAAAAGCCAACAAAACACATTCAGTGAGTGCATCACTCATATAAAAAAGCAAGCAACAGTGGCCTATATTTGGTGTTAAACAAGCTGGATAACTGAGAAATTTCTTCCAATCTTAAACAGCTGTATATGATCATGTCAGATTCCTGTGTTATCCATCCACACAATAAAATGCAAATTGAGTAGGTATATAGGACATAGTTCCCCCCCCCCCTTCTTTTTTTTCCCACTCAACCTGCATCCTTTAAGACACTTTTTCTTTCACTTTCCATTTTTGTCACTTAACTTGCATCCTTTTCACATTCACCTTCATTGAATCACCTTAAACCTGGACCATATTACTCCTCACTGGTGCATTAACTGAAGTACCGAACTCATAGATAAAAAGAAATAACTCCAAAATTAGATTATCTAACTCTTATCCTTTGACATTTTCATGAACAAAATCCCGTAGCTTTCATGGAAATTTTATCAAGCAGTTAACCTCCATCCCGGATACACACAGTTTTACTTATATTGAGCTAAAGAGTTCAAATTCCACGACCTAAAATTTACTCAGACCTCCAAATTATTAGCATTTACCACCACTGCTTTCAAAATACAAATATTAAATATAAGATGTATGCATGAATTTACATCAATTCAAACAGCAAAATGAATCAGAAAATTAACACTTGAAGGAAGAACGCCAAACGATCTCAGAAAATATTAATAGAACGTAGAAGAAGAAGAGGAGGAGGAGGTTCTTACAGTAAAATCTAAATTCGCAGCCCTCTCTTTTCAGAAATTTTCAACCTGAAGATCAAATTCAAAGCCACATAAACATTAACCCCCGCAAAAAAAAAAAAAAAACAATATGTACACAATACAAAACAATTATGCGAGTAGATGTATATATCTATATATATATATAGAGAGAGAGAGAGAGAGAGAGAGTATGGTGAGCTCAGAGACTGCACATTTCAGGGAGGGAGAAGGAGACAGAGCGCGAAACACAGAGAGAGAGAGAGAGACAGAGAGAGAGAGTTTGGGAAGGCGTGTGCGAAAGCCAAAGGAGCATTCGTCGGTAAATTCACATTTGAAAAACAAAATTTAAGAAAAAGGGTAATTAATGTTTAGTGAGCAATAAAATTAGAAAACCAAAAAGGTCGTTAAAATTTGTAAATATTCGTAAACAGCCAGCTAGGAAATTGATTTAAAATTAAGATTGATTTGCATTCCGGAATGTGCCGGCCAAAATTTCAAAATATATTAATTAAGAGTGCTGCGTTTTTTTATTTTTATTTTTTTAGAGTGTTGCGTTTGGAGTAGGGATGGAAATGTGTCAAGTTTTAATTTGTTCGAGTTCGACTCTAAATTTCTGAACCAAGTTCAATCTCGAGCTTAATAAAAAAGATTTTGGACTCGAATTTAGCTCGCAAATAGCTCAAATAAAATCAAAACGACGTTATTTTAGATTGAAATATAATAAATAAAATATTATAATAAACTATAATAAAATATTATTTAAAAATAGAAAAATATTATTAAATATATATATTATTTTATCGAATCTATTCGCGAGCTTTTGAGCTGAGTTTTTCTAAGTTCGAGCTTGATCTTGAGTTCGAATCTAAATGAGTTATAATTCAAGCTCGATTCGAACTTTTTTTAATCACGAACCAAGTTTGAGCCGAGCTCAAATAACTCATAAATAGCTTGATTCATTTCTATTCCTAGTTTGGAGTAACAAAAAATGAGACAAAATGAAATAAGTATTTACCGATGATCAACCAGTAGTAAGTAATTACATTTTATCTTTTGAAATTTAATTAAAAAATAAACCAATCTTTTTAGTTTAAAAGTTAATAAACAATTACTTTGAGATTTAAAAAAACGAAAATTTTATTAAATTTTAATTGAATTTGTGCCCTAAAAGTTAAATTTAGTTGGAGAAAATTTTTATTTGCAAAGTTCAATAGATAAAAGTATTTTTTATCAATTTTTTTGTTAAAATAAATTTATTTTTTAAAAATACTCAATACATAATTTATTAACAAATTTTACTTATATTTTCTCATAATTACAAGCTTGTAGGGCAAAAATATAATTAAATTTAACTAATTTTGCTAATTTTATGTTTTAGTCTAAGTTACTTGTAATCATATATTGACTCTTTTAATAGAAGAATGTTGATTTTATTTGATTATTTTTTTTTTTTATCAAACTCGTAATTACTCGTTTATGTGGCTAATGCCTGGTTCCAAACAATCCAAAATGTATTTATTTATTTTTTTCTATTAAATCTTTTTTTATATCATTGAACTTCATAAAATTATATTTTTTTGTTAAAAAAAAAAAAAAAATTCTCAAAAGCATTTGTGCATGCTTTGCGTGATGTTGAAGCCCCACCTCGAGCTTACACGTGTAATAGATATGAGTTTCGCAGTAGTTCCAGTTTTATTTTAGAGCAATTGTAATATATTTTCAACCGTGATATAATGAAAGCACTCAATATTTTATAACCCCAAAAATCACTCACTTGGAAAGAAAATAGTTAAATTTTTTTTTAGTGGTCGGCTACTTAATTAATTATTAAAAATTAATTTTTTTATGCTTAGAAAGAGGAAAAAGTTAATTTTTTAATAGTTATTTTTAATTTTTTTTCATTTAATATTTATACCGTACATAATTTTAAAATAATAAAATGTAAAGAGGATAAAATCATTATTTAAAAAAAATTAAATAATTAAAAATTAGTGCTTGCCTGAATAACAAAATTAACAAGTTCACTCAAATTTAATCCTTGCTCGTGAGAATAAATATTCAATAAAAATAGTACAAATAACTAGTACGACTCTTACAATTATTATAGTGAAAATAAATGTTATAAATGACTAATACAACTCCTATGGGGGGTTCAATATTTAAGTTAATTATATTTAATTTTAATAAAAAAATATTTGTTTATAATGGAAAAATTATTAAGTTATGGACTGACATCAGAATGTGATCGAATATATCGGGCAGTGAGAGTTTCCTTACTGAATGAGCTTTGGGTCGTGAATATAATAAATACTAGTGTTGGGGGGGGGGGGGACCATAGCCGTGGGTAATTCAACACATAGAGCATTGATGTGAAGTTTTATTCTAGAAAAATAAATAAATAAATAAAAGGAAAAGGCAATGTGGCAAAGGATTGATTGGACGTATATGGCAGTGTGGAATTTGGAAGCTAGACTAGAGATTTGGTTTCGGAATTTTAGTTAGAAGAATGCAAAATCATAAATAAGCTTGCGGGATAACTCAACTAATAAAATCTTGAATTTATTTTTTAATGATCATTAGTTTGAGTCCTTTTAGGACCATTGAAGGTTTATCTGGTCATTAACTTCAGGACCTCAGAGATTAATCAAGGTTCACGCAAGTTACCTCGAACACCCTGAGTTATCAAAAAAAAAAATACAAAATCATAAATTTGATTAGGATTTGAACTTTTTGATATCGTGGAGAATTATTTTAAGAATTACTTTCTTTTTTTTTTCAGTCGACTTTTAAGTTAATATTTACCAATTTAAAGAGATTATTTGCTAAACAATAATCAAGAGCTAGAATTAAATATTTCAATGATTCTTTGAGAGATTTAATTATTCATTGAAGCAAATATGATAATATTTCTATCATTTTTAGAGAAAAAATTGAACAATTGTGAATTGTAATAAGTATTATTTAAAAATTTATTAAGTTCTAGTCAAGTAGTTGGGAAGAGATAATCATACGAACATTAGTGTATCACATAGATAATAAGTAAGAACAGACTCAAATGAATATGTGATCTAGTTGATTTATAATTAGGGTAACTCTTGTAATTAAAAATTTAATATAGAAAATTAATTTTTGGATTAATCATTGAATCGACTTAGAATTTTACGCGGAGTTATTGTAAGTTTTTTTTTACAAAATCGCACAGCTTTTCTGTATTTGTTTTAATTATCACGATATTGATTTTTTTTTTTTTTTTTTGGTTGGTCGTGGTTATTTTTAATATCTTTATAAGGTGAGTTATTTTAATTTTTCAAAAACATTTACTAATACTGGGAGAGATATATTAAATTAAATATTTATACCTTACCAATAACGCTATATTTATACACTCACACTAAACTAAGTAAACTTACCAATTGGAAAATAATCCCATCAAAGGAGACTGCGAGATACCAGTCTTGCTAATTAATTAGTACTGAATCTCTAATCAAAAGAAACAGCGAGAAACCAATCTTGCTAATTAATTAATACCGAAATCTCTAGTCAAAAGAAACTGCGAGATACTGATCTTGCTAATTAACTAATACTTAATGTCTACATTATCTATATATATATATATATATATTGCCAAAGGCGTTGGTGCTTTGCAACAATGGCACTCTTAGAATCAGCTCTAGTCTTTCTTTTTCAATAGGTCAGCTTACCTTTGCCTGACAATCATGCATATAGAAAAAACAGTGAAGAAGCTACTAATTGGTACAAAAGCGTAATAGCTAGACCTTAAACTGGATTTTAGATTTACATCGCTTACTCGCTATAGCAGATTTAAAAATATGTGAATATATTTGAACCGTTAGATTTTAATTCAACGATATTCGATTTCATATTTATCAAGCGTTGTCGACCTCTCCGTTTCTTAAAAATCAATAAGCAGTAAAGCATAAATTATCCCATTTATGTTAAAGTTTAATTAATTCGGGTGTTAGAAAGTTAAGGTTTGTTAAACAAAATGAAAAATAATTGAAATTTTTATTATTTATTTATTTATTTTTGACTGTCGAGCCCTATTAAGCTAACTATTGGGATCAACTTAAACAAATCAAGAATAATAGAGTAAAAAAATTATTTAAGTTTGATTGAAAAATCTTATTGATTAAGCTTGAAAATGTGAATTTTCAAGACGGACATGTGTCATTGATTATTTTAAATAGATTTAAATTTATTGATGAAATTTTAATTAAACTTAAGTTATAAAGGGTCCGTTTGACAACGTTGTTATTTTTTTGTTGTTTTTCTGTTATCGTTTTCTGTTTTGTGTTTTCTGTTATTGTTTATTTTTTTTAAAATAAAAATTGAGACAGTGTTTAGAAATGTAGTTTTATTTATATTTACTAATTTTTTTAATTTTCAAAAAATATTTAGTTTTATTAGTTTCTAAAATTTAATAGAATCAAGAAAATATATTTCATATTAATTTAATTAGATTATTTATTCAAAAATTGAACAAAATATAATTATTATATCATTTAATCCAGTAAATATAAAATATATTAATTGTAATTTCATTATAATATTTACTAAAATATATTTCATAATAATTCAAATAATTTAATTATGATATTTATTAAAGATAATTTAATAAATATATTTAATATTATTTAAAAATAACTAAATTAAATTAATTATTAATTAAATTAAATTAATTAATCTAATTATGATATTTATTAAAAATAATTTAATAAAATATATTCAATATTATTTAAATTAATTAAATTAAATTAATTATAAAATTTAAGTTAATTAGATTAATTTAAGTTAATTATTTATTAAAAATAATTTAACAAAATATATTTTATATTGATAAAATTCATTACTATATTAAATTAATTACTAAATTAAGTTAATTAAATTTAAAAAATATATTTTATTAAAATTATATGTTATCAAAATTATTTAATAAAATATATTTATATTAATTAAATTAAATTAATTAGTGTATTAAATTATAATTTTTTATTTATTAAAAATAATTTAATGATTAAGATTGCATATTAAATAAATTTAATTAATAATTAATTTAATTTAATTACTTATTAGAAATAAATTAATAAAATATATTACATATTTATTTAGGTAATTTATTTAATTAAATTATATTATTTATTAAAAATAATTTTAGTTTAATAAAATATTTGAATAAAGTGATTTATTTTAATATAATAAAACAAAAATGGATAAAGTAATAAAATTTATAAAAATGTTTGTAATGGAAAAAGAAAATAGAGTGAAAACATATTTTTTTGTTTTCATTTTTCTGTTTAAGTTTTTATTTTTTTGAAAACAAAAAAACGTAAACGGATTTAATAAACATGTTTTTGTTACCAATTTACAAAATTTTAAAAATATAAACAGAAAACAAAAATGTTACTAAATGGGACAAAGTAAATGTGTTTAAACCTTTACTTGATGCTATAATGAGTTAATTTCAATAGAGGTTTTAGCAATTTGAACACGAATCAAATTTAAATTTTTTAATTGTTTTACTGCCTTATAGCCTATGGTTGAGAGTTTCAATTTTATTTGAATCATATTTGGCATCCAGATTGGGAACCTATTTAATAATAAATCGAGTTTTGACCTAACAGATCTGATATAAAATTATTAAGTCTAAGTCGGATCTGGATTTTTAACTCATCAGATTGAGTTTAAATCTCTAAGATTCGATCCAAACTCCAACCATTGATAGGGTTTGGATCCTATGGTAGGTTGAACATGTTAAATTTGAACTATATATATCGATCCTATATTCTTTTTATTAACATAAAAGCTGGTCTCCAGTGGGGTTGTCAATTGCCAGGTTGGGGTTGCGAAGTTCCTCTTTGATACTACGCATTAGAAATTTATTTTGTGCAGTATTAGTTCCGTGTTTGGTGGATTTTCTTCTTATAGAATTAGAAGTTTTCGTTCATTTTGCTAATTAGCTGCCCATTTATACATAGGAGGACAAGTAAATGGACAAGCCGGCGCCTAGTTGGAGTCCTAATTGGTTCCTCGTTCAGGTCGGTCAACCTAGCTCTAATTAAGGTTGTCGTTTATAGAAAGACTTTGTATTTTGTTTTTTTGGTAAGTAAGTGGAGAAATTTAGATTAACGAGATGAAATTTTACATAATTTAGAGGGCATACCCTCGATGCACAAAAAGAATTTCTGTTATGATCTATACAAAAGTTTGAAATTCCCCATTTATTACATAATTTTATGCCAGCATCAGTAACTTTTGTTCAAGTAACTTGCAAGATTCTTACCCTAACATCCTTCTTTATCTTTTCCACTATACTTTGTGTTGATGATGAGATTCCTTTAAAGGCACGTGCATTCTTTTCTATTCAAATATTATAAATCATAACTAGGTAAGTTTACTGACGGTGTTCTTAGACTTCTTGCTAAATATTCTAACAGCTCAAATAACTTCTATCATCCAATTTTGTTTTGGTCTTTCAATCCAGAAAAATCCACTAATTTTTTTTTTAATATTTTCTAGTCAAATTTTGACACATATTACTTTTACAACAAATTTTTATAATTTTTTTATATTTTTTTTTTACCATCCAAACATCACTCTTATATTACTTCACAAGAGTTGACCATGGCGGCCCGGATTGTTTAATCTAATCAGTCCGAATTTACTTTTTGCGAGTTTGAATTGGTGGTGTGCGTACTTTGATTTAGTTTAAAATTTATTAACGAAAAATTTTAAAAAAATACTTCTATAATTTCTATCGCGTCTTCTTTAGTCTTCGTAGTTTCAGTTATAACAATTAAAATTTTGTATTTTTGGTAAAATTTTAGTTTGGGTTTTTAAAGATGCCTCACTTTGGCACAAGATCAAGGGATAAATATTCCGCACCTTTAATTAAATAGTAAAAGTAACTATATGCTTTTTTTTTTTTTTCACTTTAAAATTGGTATGAAACGAGATATGGATTGAAAACATTACTTACAACTATAGTAGTGAAGCTAAATATTATAAATATTTTGAAATAATTAATTTTTTGTAATAATTTTAAATTTTATAACCTATTAGTTAAATCAGTTAATTAAATTCATTATAAGAATTATATAAAAAATAATAAAATTATCTTTAAACAATTTACAGTATTATGACAGTTTAGTGCAGATTGGAAATTACAAACTGTTGTAGTATATCATGAATTAAAAGACACTTGTAATTAAAGTAGTAGAGTAAATTATTATAAATAACATTAAACAATTATTTTTTTGATAATTTTAAATTTATAACCTATTAACTAAATCATGTAAATTCATTATAAAAGTCATATATAAAATAATAAAATTATATTTAAGCAATTATTTTTTAGTATATCATATCAACCCTTTAAAAGTAATAAAATTGTAATCTATTACAATTGTAGGGACTAAAGTGGGATACAATACAGATTGTAGGCTTGTTTTCTTAAAAATTTAAACATAATGAATTACAAAATTTCTTATAAAATGCTTGGGCATAGACTTCACGACTAAGTTTTAAATGTAGGATTTCAACTGGTATAATTAAAACTGCAGGGACTTAAAATCAAAAATAATATTAAACCAATCAAGTAATATATACTGATCAATCACCAATTAATTAATTGAATTGTATTGCTTTAGTTATAGTTGGTTGAATTATTTAAGCCCAAATACTCAAAATTAAAACAATTAATTTGCTAGGAGTTGTGATTTTGAGCTATCTTGAATTAAGTCATGCAAATATATACATTTAGGTTAATATAATATTGACATATGACATATTAATATTAATAAAACACAACTTTAAAGAATATATTACATAATATATATTATATTGATACACAAGAACGTGCTACAGTTACGTAATATATTGAGTAAATTAAATTCGATTATTTGGGGTTTTTTTTTCTTTGGTTTTGGAGTTCTAAAATTATAACCAAACAAGAAAAAATAATTAATATTTTCCTATCTTTCATTTTCTTCCATTTATTTTCATTTACTTCAGTTCCCTTTTCTTCCTTCCCCCATCTCTCCTAAAATAAATAAATAATTAACTTCCCTACCTACCTTTTATTTTCTTCCATTTCATTTAATTTTAGTCCTCTTTCCTTCCTTTTCCCTCCACTTTCCCAAACAGATGCCAGGATAAATTACATTTTGCATTTTTATATTTTATATCAAATTTTATTTCAATTAATATACTTCCATTTTTAACAATTAATCTATGTAATAATATTCAAGTTTTGATTTAACTTTTCTCTCAACAATTCCTAAAATACATATATATATATATATAGATATAGATAATAGAAACTATCACGAGTCAATCAAAAACAATTGATATGTGTATTTTTTTATGTGCATTAGATTCGACATAAAATAAAAAAATACTGAATGTAACGCAGCGTTTGTCTTAGCTACACAGCATATCATTTTTTTAAATTTTTTTATTTGGGTATAGATGATAAGATCAGATTTAATTGGGGTTTGAGGGACCCGGCGGATAAGGAGTTCAAGTAATGTGACGGCAACAAGGGTCGGACCACCTTCCAAAGCAAGCCCACTTCATTTGATACCTATTATTATTTTTCATTAATAAATTTGATGTAATGTCTAAATTAAAACCTAATTGTGGATTTAAAGATTTGTTGTTATAATAAAAATGTGTGAATCAAAATAAGATTCAGCGTAAAATATAAAAAAAAAAAAAAATACTATATTTGGACGACATACAGCTGCCAATTAGTTAGCATAAATTAATTATAATATTATATTTATTGATGCATCCAAATTAGAAGACCTTCCGATTGGATATACGCTACATATACCTAGTACCAGTCCTTGTCCTATCTGACTATTGACTTCTTGCATTTGCCGTCAATCACCAATTTTATCGTACTCGATGATCTCTTGGCTTTCCAGACGGCGGGTGAACCAAGAGCAGAGTTAATTGTATCTAATCAATTTACTATATGTAATGTAAGTATGTAGGAAAAGAGCCCAAAAAAACTAGGCTTATTGCTTTGATTTATTTGAAGGGTACAAAACACAAAAAAACATAATAAAAGAGCGTTAAAATAATGATATAAACCAAGCTCTCATAGTTGCATTGCTGAATATTTCCTCTAGGGAAGATCTACCCACTCAAGAGGAGGCCTTTCTCTATAAAACCCCCAGGAGAAAATAATTTCGTCCCCCGTTTCTCATTTTGGTAGTATAAAATGAAATTTTTGGTTTTGGTACTGATATCAAATGGGT
>QLOD02000024.1:26626462-26640796 GCA_003260245.2 Sideroxylon spinosum | reverse complement strand
ACAAAAGTTAGGGTTTGAGTGACGAAATTCGGGAGAAAAAACCGTTCAATTAGCAGAATTCGATACCTTTCGATCTTCTGAGTATTCAATTTTGAAGGAGACGGAGGCTTAGATCGATTCAGAGTTTTGAGTTTGGTTTTTGATTGATCCTAAATGTATATAAGCATTATGCAGGTTCGATCTTTGAGGAAAGGGCGGTTTGACCGTGAGGCAGTTTTTATAGGAGAAATGCTACACTTACAACAAAAATTTTCCAACATGTTTTACAACAGCCAAAACGACGTCGTTTTGAACAAATAAAATAAAATAAAAAAAACCATCAATGGGTTCGATTTCTCTTTCATCTCCTGTCTTTCTGTCCGACGGTAGCAGTCGCCGGTGCCTCATCGGCCGAAGGACCAGCTCCTCTCCGTCGACTTCCTGTGGTGGCTCTCCTTGTCGGTGAGACCCATCGAAATGAGGAGAGTGTTGAGCCCTCTTGGCCCACCCGAGTTGGCCTTCGCCGATCGGCCGCTACTGGAGGGCGGCGACGTCGAAAGCTTTCAGGAACCGGTCAAGCTGCTCCGGGATAAGGCGGTCGAGGGACGATTTGGTGATTTGGGTTGGGTCGCGGTCCAGCTCCTCTCCGTCGACTTCCCGTGGTGGTTCTCCTTGTCGGTGAGACCCATCGAAGTGGAGGAAAGTGTTGAGAGCCCTCTTGGCTCGCCGGGGTTGGCCTTCGCCGATCGGCCGCTGCTGGAGGGCGGCGACATCGACGGTTTTCAGGAACCGGTCAAGGTGCTCCGGGATGAGGCGGTCGAGGGACGGTTTGGTGATTTGGGTCGGGTCACGGCCCATGATAAGGACGGCCTTGAACTCGGTCTCGCAGCAGAGAAAGGAATCGAGAAGCTTCCGCAATCAGGCGATGGAGAGGAGAGTGTCGTGGTCGATGCCCCCGCCGTCCTCGGTGGAGGAGGAGGCAGATTTCAGGACGTCGAACTTCTTGTTCGGCTCTCACACCTCGCACACCCACGTCCCAAAATTCCTCCGCCTCACGTCGCGGTACGCCGGGTAGCAAGTCTCTTCCTCTCAGCGCGCTTCTTGGGATGACTGGAAGCCGACAACAGCACCTCCTCGTCGGAGAAGTGATCGGACGGCACTGCCAGTGCAAAACAGAAAGGCAGAGAAAGCAAACCCATTGATTTTTATTTTTTTTTGTATGTTTATTTTATTGTTCAAAACGACGTCGTTTTAAGTGTTGTAAAGCATGTTGGAAATTTTTGTTGTAAGTGTAGCATTTCTCGTTTTTATAGCGTTTGGAGGTAGCGTTTGACCACCGCCATGCGGAATGTGGACCATCCGCTGGTTGAATTTTTTATTTATTTATATATTTTCATTTTATGCTTTTTAAAAAATAAAAATAAAAAACAGATCAAACTTGTATTTTCAAAAATTATTTTACAAAACCAAAAATTAAGGTTTCATTTGTTTCGTTTTTATATTTTATATTTTCTCTTTTGAACATATTTTCTATTTTACACTTTTGAAAACAAAAAAAATATTGAAATAAAGAAAGTAAAACATTTTCTGCATTTTTGTTTTACATTTTTCACACATGAAAACAAAAACAGAAAATAAAAAATAAACCAAAGTCATCTAATTTATAAATGATATGTAAAATGATAAAAGGCCTCTTTTAGTGCTTTTAACCCAAAATAAGAAAAATTTAAAACAAAAAAATAGAAAATATTAAACAAAATGCGTTTTTTTTTCTTATTTTGGGTTTTTCAAAATATGAACTACATAAATAGAAAACAGAAATATAAACCAAATGTCACCTAACTTTTTGCTATTAAGCATACCTGTCTTAAATCAACTTTCGATTTTGCATTTTTTAAAATCTAGAAAACAGTACAAAACATATTTGATCACTTAGGTTTCAAAATCTATTTTTGAAAAACAGAAAATAAGTTTATACATAAAATACAAAAGGGTAAAAAGTTATTTTGAGTGTTTTTAATTCAAAGTAAGGAAAATCTTAAAATACAAAAAATAGAAAATGTCAAACTAAATGCATTTTCAATTTTTCGTGCGTTGGGATTTTCAAAACGTAAAACATATAAAATAAAAAAATATAAAACAAAAAAGTAAAAATAAAAAATAGAAATAATAACTAAATACTAATTTTTTAGTAGTTAGTTTTTTTTAATTTTTATTGATTCGATATTTTACCTTTCACAGTTTAAAAGAAATAAATAAATGTAAGGGAATAAATTTAATTATTTAAAAAAAAAAAAAACTTAAGATGCTTTCCAAAGGCACTCCCGTCTAGGCCATTGATGTAATATACTGGACTTAAAAAATTGTTAATTAAATTTTGTCATTTTTCTATAAAATAATAAAAAACCCTATCAGAAAATAGATATGTGTGTAATCTTTTTTAAATATATATATATTTTTAATTTTAAATAAATTAACAAATAAATTTAGAATAAAAATATTGAAACATTTGTAGAATATTAAATAGTTAATTTTAAACGACATCTAAGTAAATAATTTGTAATTAAGTGATATTTAAAAAGTACAAAAGAAATGTAAAAGTAGTGGGTGTTTAAAAAAATTACATTTAAGGAATACTGAAAAATATAAAATTAAATTTATTCAGTGTGGAGAGAAAAAACCACACACTTTTCTTGTGTAAATCCTATACCTCCATCTCCTCTATGTTATTTTGAATTTTTATTATTTTTAAATTTATTATTGTTTTAATTTTTACTTGATACTTAGAAATTCTAATTTACGTTAATTTGATATTATTTAAAATTTATTTAGTTTTAATTTAAATTAATTGATAGATTAATTAAATCAAGTTAATGGATGAATTTAAAGTGACACGTGGCTAAGTGTATGTATAAGAGTGTTAGTATGTCAAGTTGATTAACTTTGCAAATGCTGTGTTTCACTTTTGTGAGTAGGTTTTGACGTGGCTTGCTAGGCGCGCGCGCGCAAGGCTAGGGGATAGCGTGGTAAGCTATTGAGGAAAAAAGAAGAAAAAAGAAGAAAAAAAATGAAGGCCATGGCCGGTAACTGAGGCGGTGGAGACTCGGGTGCCTGATGGTATATATACATAACTTACATATATGAGAAAGATTAGGCTATAGCTAAAGAAAGAAAGACTGCAAGGAATTAAGACATAAATGATTACCGAAGGAGGAAAACTTAGAAATTTTGGATCAGTTATCGGGGTAAGTTATTTTATTTTATTAATTTAAAATTAATTGCATTAGATGATTAAAAAAATTAAAAATAGAATAGATGTATCCTGTTTATTAGATTTACATTATTAATTGATTTGATTTATATTTAACTGTTTAATGTCTAATTTGTATAATTTATTTGAGTTAAAATTGGGACCCGGGAATAATAATAACAACCATCTTAATAATTTGATTTTCTTATAGTATTTGTTTGTTTAGGTAGGTATGTCAAACTTAAAGATAAAATATATTGAAAATAAGTTAATAAATTTTACTTATTTATTTATGTTATTAATTATTTGGGTTGACAAGGAATGCCGATTATTTATGAATCATTTGTGTTACAGTTGAATTGTGATCTTTTATGAAATGATAAATATGAAGAGTAATGTTTTTATTTGAGAAAATAAATATTATTACATCGACATGAATTATGTGCATTGCATTTGCATTATGACTACATGGGGCCAAAGAAAAAAAATGTAATGCTAGATGGGGCCAGATAAAAAATAAATAAGTCAGATTTGATCAACGAGACATGTAATTATAACCATTGTTCATAGTTGAGCGCTCAACTTATAGGTCAGATTAGGCCAAATATGTGTCACATTATTATTTAAAATTGGTTATCTTGCATATATATCATGAGACAGCCAGTTGAGGCATAATGATGATGACAATGATTGATAGATAAAAAGTGACAATGTATTGTGTGTTGATGTATTTTTACCACTGCTAGTTATGAAATATTTAAATTAATTATTGTTTATTTGTGGAACATTTTATTATATAACTATTGTGAATGGTTTTTAGTGTATATTTATTTTCTTCTATTCTAATTATAATACCTCTACTTAGTTTGTGTATATTTCAAGTTAAGTTTAGAAATAATTGTATGCCCCTTAAGAAGAACTTGAGTAATTTATTTGCCTATTTTAATTATGTGTTAGTATTTGGAGTTCATATATATAAACTTATAGTTTTAATAGTATTGGACTGATGTTTTGATTAATGGGTAAAAAAAAATTTTATATGTTGTACATATTTAAGTATTTGTGGAATTTTTTGGTATTTTTCCCACGAATAAAATATGAATTTGACGAGTTGTATTTTCTTTTAATGTGTGTATTTATCTAAATTGTGATTTTGGTAGAGTATTTAGAAGTGTTACTCTATTTAAGGGATTAAATATTTATCCAAACCAAGGGTGTGATATCCTCTATATACACTTGTAATGTAAATAACACTCTAGATGATATAATGTTAGAGGTCTGATTGATGATAGTCGATTAGGGCCCTATACGCTCAAGTCAATCATAATTTCTAGCGTAGAAAAAGAAGAGAATAAAAAAAAATGATCCCCTAGGTTTGGAGCACGCTCATACATATTTCTGTTGTAGTGTTCTTTACATCAAGAAGTTAGGATAATAGGAATGGTCAAAGTAATAGAGGTGAAATGGTGCCTCGTATCATGGTGGTCATTGAGCACAATTTTTGACATTTCATTTAGTTAGGCAATAGTTACTAATTCTTTATTTTATTCATTTGAAAAGTTTTAATAGTTGTGCAAAGTTGAGAGATATTAATGCAAGAATTAGTAAATCAATGTATAAAAAATTTAAGGGGGGAAAAGGAACAAAAATGAATTATCAAACAAAACCATAAACATTAATTTATGAAAACTTAAAATTTTTTTTTATAATAGAAATCTTTTAAACAAATTAGAATTGGAAATTTTTATTATAACTCACATGCCATAAATGAATTTTTCAAAAACTAAGATGGCAATTTTGGGTAAGTTGTCTTCTTAACATTTTGTTTAAAAAAATAATTTATATCATAAGATAAGAGTATTTATATTATTATAATCATGCACTGAATTTTATTTTTGTATAAAGGTATCTATGGTAATTGGCAATATAATTATGTAAAATAGATGATGAAAATGAAAATGGAAAATTGTGTAATTTCATTTAATGAAAAAGTAAAATGAAATGCAAAAGATAATTAGAAGAGTGCGAATAGGCTCACATATTAAAAAAAAAGAAAGAAAAAAAGAAAAATGGCCATATTAGAAACTAGATTGGGTTACATACGCATGTGTGATTTTTTTGTAAGTAAATATATATTTTTAATTGTAAATAAAATTTACAAAAAATTAAAAATGAAACAATGTAAAATATTAGATATTTAGTTTTAAATGAAATTTAAGTAAATGATTTGCAATTAAGTGACATTTAAAAAGTTAAATAATTATAAGAATAATGTATTTTGAATAAATTAACAAACAAATTTAAAATAAAAAATATTGAAATACTTGTAAAATATTAAATATTTTTAAATGGAATTCAGGTAAATAATTTGTGATTAAGTTACATTTAAAAAAGAAAAAATTTGTAAAGATAGTGTGGGATTAAAAAGTATATTTAAAAAATATTAAAAAATAAAAAATTAAATTTACTTAATTAAGTGATAGTTATTTTTCTTTATTTTTATAAAAAGCATAAGCAATTGTGAAAGATTAATGAATATTAATAAAAAAGGTAAAAAAATCTACCAAAATTGAGACTTCCTTATTTTTTATCTTGCACCAAATACAATTATTTTTTCCTTTATGAGTTGTTTGGTTTACAAACTTTTACGGTAATAAAAAAATAAATGAAACAATTTTTACTAACTTTATCCAATCTTTTTCACCAAAATACAAAATTATTTTTTACTAATCTTTTTTTCCAAGTTTTATCAATTTTTATAAATTTTTATCCAACACCCAATTCAAAAAACTGTGACGCTTGCGTGCAAAGTTGCCCCTCTATAGGTGTACAGATAATGGAGATGGGTGACTAAATTGTTTGGATTTGCAAGACTAGAATTGGTCCCTCTCTCTGTCGTCGCTCACTTGAGTTAGTCTTTGTTGGAGTCCGTTTTCCGGCGACCATGGGTTTGAAGTCCTTCATTGAAGTCCATCCAGACTCCCACTTCCCAGTTGAGAATCTTCCCTACGGCGTGTTCAAACCCGAACCGGGTTCTCATGCCAGACCTGCGGTGGCGATTGGGGACTACGTCTTGGATCTTTCGGCGATCGCTTCAGCCGGTCTGTTCGACGGTCCCCTGCTCAAGAGTTCCGATTGCTTCAATCAGGTGTGCTCATAAGACTTTGGTTTGAGTATTGGAGCTTTTGTTTTACTCGGTTTGAGCATGTTTGGTTGGTAAAAATTTGTGGGAAAACGACCTTGTTAATTGTGTTTATATATCTGTATATATATAGTATAGTTATGGGTTTTTGGGTAGATTGGGGGTAAAGATGGGCTATACTCCGAACAACAATTTGACTAAGTTTGAGTTTTTCAGAAATCGTCTAACGCATTGATTACTAGTCCGAAGGACCGTTTCCGTGAAATTTGAGCCAAACTCCAATAAAATTATTTCTAAAGCAATGGAAGTTCTTACAAATCACTTGCGTGTCTATGAAATGAAAACTGGATATTGTAGCATTTGAAAGAAATTTTTGTATTCAGTTTACTGCCTCCCTATTGCAATGCACTCAATTGATATATTTCGTCTTGAAAAACAATACGACCAATGAATTGCGGAAGTTCGTACTCGTGTAAAATTTTTTCACATTCAGGGGTGTAAATGGGCTGGGCTGGGCCTGATCCGCCCTTGATCCAGTGTCAATGCGGCTCACTAGTGATCCGCCCCAGCTGTCCCTCCCCTTTCTCGGGTCGGGTCGGGTCGCCAATCTCTGCCCCGCCCCAGCCGACCTAGTCTATTTTTTCAATATTTTTTAATTTAATTTTTTTTAAAATAAATAAAATACAAAATAAAACTCAAACAAATTAACAAAACCAAAAATTTATTAGACAACATACAATTATATAATTAACATTAAATTCAAAATTACAAATGTAGAATTATAAAAAAAAATAAAAATAAATGATAGAGTAATAAATAAGTGCATCACTTTATGTCTTATACATCCCAACTAGGTTGGCACCTATGACAGTAACTATCATTTGCAAGTATTACTCTATATATAATACTAAGAAAGACAACAAACGTTTCAGAGAATCAATTTGGTTTTAATACCTGGGAGATCAAGCATGGAGGCTATCTTTCTCCTAAGAAGGTTAATGGAACAGTATAGAGAAGGTCAAAAAGATTTACATATGATTTTTATTGATTTGAAAAAGGTCTATGACTGGGTTCCTAGAGAGATTTTATGAAGAGTATTGGAAAAAAAAAGGAGTGTGTGTCGCATATATTAAGGTAATAAAGGATATGTATGATAGAGTCATGACATCTCTATGGATGATTGACGGAGAGACTAAAGAGTTTTCTATCACGATTGGTCTACACCAACACTCAGAGTTAAGCCCGTACTTGTTTGTCTTAGTTATGGATGAGATTATAAGACATATTCAAGATGAGATGTCGTGGTGTATGTTATTTGCAGATGATATTGTTTTAGTAGATGAGACGAGAGAAGAAGTAAATGCTAAGCTAGAATTGCCGCAAGAAATGCTAGAGATAAAAGGGTTTACGTTAAGTCGATGCAAGACAGAATATATGGAATGCATGTTTAGTCAAAGTAGGACAACTGATAGCATAGAAGTAAGTTTGGGCACATAAAAGATTGTAGAGAAAGAAGAATTTAGGTACCACGGATTTATGGTGTAACAGGATGGAGGAATTGATATTGATGTAAGTCACAAGATTCAGGTCGGGTGGATCAGATGGAGGAGTGCTTTGGGGGTAATGTGTGATCGGAAATCCCCCTCACGGTGAAAGAAATGTATTATAAGATGGCGGTAGGACTAGCGTTGTTATATGGATTGGAGTGTTGGGCAATGAAGTATAATCATGTTCAGAAGATAGCAGTTGCGGAGATGATAATGCTAAGACGGATGTGCGGAATCACAAGGAGAGATAAAATTAGGAACGAGGAAATTAGGGACAAAATAAGAATAACACCGATTAAAGATAAAATGAGAGAAAATTGATTAAGATGGTTCAACTATGTTAGAAAGCGTTCAACGGATGCACCTTTTCAAATGTGTGAAACTATGGAGATTACCAGAGTAGGAAAGGAAGAGGGATTTAACATGACCTTGCCTACATAGATAAAACAGAGGACATGACCCTAAATAGATTTTATTGGCATCGTCAAATCCATATAACCGACACCATGTAGTAGGAAAAGGCTTAGTTTGGTATAATACATCTCCCATGTAGTAGGAAAAGGCTTGGTTTGGTATAATACATCATTATCATTCATCACTAGACCCACTAGTGCGTTTTTCTTTTTCACCCAAAGTCAAGGATAAGTTGTTTCTTTTCGACTTATTTTTGTTATTTGTTTTCGACAAGATACCAATCTTGTAAACACATTAAGGCTTTTACTGTCGAAGGGGCCAGTCGATTCCTGAATTGGCTGATAACGCGCTCATTTGCACTAAACGCTTGCTTGGATGCTACGGTGGAAACTGGAAATGTGAGGATATCACGGGCTAAAGCTGAAAGAACTGGAAACTTAGACGATTGTCTACTCCACTAATCTAAAAGATTAAAGTCATCTTTATGTTCTATTGGAGGTGTACCTAGATAATGTTGCAGGTCAGATGAAGATGAACTGTTATTCGCCGATGAATTTGTCTGTCGAGATTTCGTTCTTCTCCAAAGGGAGGTATTACCAAAGTCACATTGACAGGATGTTGTTGTGGGATGGTTGTTTGGGTATTTAGACGATTAGTATTATATCGATCTATTATCACTTGCATTTGCTCTTTACTATCATTTAAATTGTTCCCCGGGAACTTTCAAGACCATATATCATCTCTAATAATTGAAAAAATAAAAAGATATTCTTTATATCTAAGGTCTAAAATAGTGACAATACCAAAATGTATAGGAAGTGGGTTAAAATATTTATCAAATTTTTCTTTCATTGTAACAACCATAGTAGTATAATTTTCTTGAATAATATATTTTTTTGAAAATTTCAACCCCCCATTGATAAATAACAATAGAAGAGGTAAGATAATAAAAACTACCAAATATTTTAGTAGCAATATCAAAAACTTGTAAAATTTTTTTATAAGAAATTGCATTTGCCCAGTCATTGGGCTCAATTGGATCTAAACCAATAGCTTGATTACTTAAAATAAATAAATCAATTGTTTTTTGATATTTAATTGCTACTTTTAACATAACGTAGGTTGAATTCCATCTTATATTAATTTCCATAGATAATTTCCTAGGTTTTAAATTAATTTGATTACATATGGTGCCAAATAAATGATTCTTTTTGGAGAACTTATTGCAGCTCGTTTTAATTTAATAATAAAGGACTCATGAATAGTCAATCCATCTTTTACAATTAAATTAAGTATATGGGCACAACAACGCCTATTAATTAATGGACCCTTCATAGGCAAATCACTAAATAAGTAATTAAAACAAACGTCATTATATGAAGTATTATCTAAAGTAATAGAAAATATTTTTCTACATAATTTCCATGATGCAAGTTCATTAATAATAAGTTTCTCAACACTCAATCCACTGAAGGGCTGTTCAACTAATTTAAATAAAAATAATGCGTTTATTTAATTTCCAATTTTTACCAATGTAATGTGCAGTTATGTAAAGATATTCAATATTTTGGCAAGACTTCCACATATCGGAAGTCAACCAGACATTTCCTTCAAAACTGTCAAAATAAGTTATTAATTCATCTTTTTTTTGGGTTCAAAATCTTGTAAAAGTCTATTTTTTGAAGTATTTCTTGAAAAACCGTGATATTGTGGTGTAAAACTATCACGAATAAATTCTTCAAAATTTGGATTTTCACTCATTGTGAAAGATTGTTTATTTTTAACAATAAATCTAATTAAATTATTTTGTGTTGTTGTGAAGTTATAAGAAGAAACATTTAAATTACCCCATTTATTACCTAATTGAGTCTGTGTAGCACGTGGAAAATATTGATTAATTGCAAAATTGACGTAGGGATCATGCTGGTGCTTTCTATTTAAATGTCTTGTGACTAGTTCCAGAAATAGTCCTACCATCTAATAAATCTCCACAAATATTGTATTTAGCCTTATGCATTCCATTATCACATGAAATTCTAGTAAAAAGTTCCCAAGGCGGCACGCTGTTGACCGTGCCGCGATGATGATGCACCAATATCACCACTTGTGTTAGCAAGTGTTGGTATTGGTGGTGATGCAAATTGTTCCATTTGTTCTTGAGGGGGAAAAGATATTGAGTCCGCACCCTCCAAATAAAAAAAATAAGATTCTCTAGGATCCATTTGGAAAAAATAATCTTATGGAAAAAAACTAAAGGATGCAAATTAAAAAAATAAAATAAAATACTAAGGGTCCGTTTGGTGCAAAATATTTTACTGAAAAACTCTGTAAACCTCTGAAATTTTCTATTACATTTTTACATTTTATTTCCCTCCAAATTTAAAAAAAAAAAGAAGTGACATATCTAATAAAAAAAATAACAAAACTACAATTCTGTTAATCGAATGAGAAAATTTTTTTTGAGGATGTCAATACGAAATTGTGCGCTATAAAATGACACCCACTTTGCCAACTTTTTGTTTAGTTTCTGCATACCATTCAAACGGAAATCCGCATACCGTTTCGACGGATTGACCATTGCCAAAACCCTTCTGACGCAATTTGAACTTCGTTCCGACAGGTTGGCTACTGGCCTAAACCGTCTCGACGGAAATATAAAACCGTTCCGATGGAATTTTCAGACTATGTCTTAGCAGAATTTTCAGACCCGTCGTCCCGAGGGCAACATAACCGTCGGGACAGATTTGGCACTGTTCCTCTCCAAAATTTGTGGTTTGAGTTAGGCGTACCAAATGCTAAAAAGTGACTCAAACCACATTTTTCGTAATTTTTCGCTGTTTTTCGTTGTACCAAATGGACCCTAACTTGGAATAATTTGAAACTTTACAACACATGATCTTTAAATCTTGACTTTAAATTTGATAGAATTGTATGCACTTAAGCACAATTAAAGAATAATTGAGAGTTCCTAGCTTGGTAATGGTAGTAATCCCCCGGGGCGCCGGCTTGCGTGGTCCTGTGGCTCGTGCCACTGCCAGACTGCCAGCAGCAGTGTGCAGCAGCAGCAACGAGGAAAAAAAAGAAATTAAAATTACACAGGTCTGGGGATAGGGGCGGGTGCGGGCCAAGTCATGCTGACCCAAGCCCGGACCCGGGGCCGCCCCGCCCCGCCCCTTTTGCATACCTATTCACAGTTTGTCATTTGTAGGTCATTGTATTCAACGTGCTTGGGTGGTGTGTTCATTTTCATGTTTTTGGAGATATTTACTGGGTTGTTGACCAGAAAGCTCATAAAATTGTTTTGCCATTTGATATGATATGATGCCAGTCTAATCTTAATAAGTTCCTGAGTATGGGACGGCCTGCATGGAAGGAAGCTCGCGCAACAATTCAAAAGCTGTTGTCAGGTATTCTAATTGTTTTAGTTTTCCCATATTTTGCATTTAGCTGTTTCTCATCATCAAAGTATTTTATAATGGTAGCCTAAAAGTTTCTCCAAGTTAGTTTAGTTTTGTGGTTCCTCTGGACAACTGGAGGAGATTATTCTGGTTCTGACACATAAATATTGTCCCTTATTGGAACAGGGTAAAGCGAGCATCTCTCTACATGCTTATATCTCAAAAATGTATATTTAATTTTGAGCCAATTCAGCATTAACTAAAAAACTGTTCTATTCTTCAATACAGCTGCTGAACCAGCATTACGGGACAACGAAGGTTTGAGGCAGAAAGCACTTGTGCCCATGGTTAGATTCTTTTGGCCCCATATATATAGTTCGATTATATAAGATACATGATTGTCATTCTAATTCTTATTATTCATGATGCTTCAGGACAAGGTAGAAATGCTTCTTCCTATTGTGATAGGGGACTATACAGACTTCTATTCATCTATGCATCACGCAAAGAATTGTGGGACCATGTTTCGTGGACCAGAAAACGCAATTCCACCAAATTGGTATGTTTATTTTAAAGTTTATATGGCAATACACTTCTGGAAAAGATTAGGAAAATCAGTTCCGTTTTCTTTTGTTTCTTTAATTTCCCTCTTTTCAACTTAAATACTGTCAAGCACTGTTCAGGTTCCACCTTCCTATCGCATATCATGGACGAGCATCATCTATTGTTATTTCTGGCACTGATATTATCAGACCAAGGTGAGAAAAGATAACTTCCCTGCCTGATTATATATGACTTTGATTTATTTGTTACGTTCGGTGTGCTAAATGTGTAAAGCAAACAAGAGTGTAAGGTGGGATTAAAAGCCGAAAGGGTAAATTACACATCGCACCCTGGCACTTTACACTGATTCTCAATTTGGTTCCTTTACTTCTAATTTTAACAGTTAACTTTATATACTTATCGTCAGGTGTTGATTTGGTCATTCCATCAAATTCATTGATAGACTTGTGGCATTTTCCGTCATTCTTAACGATAATTGACGAAAAAGCTGAATTGACATTTGACCAGTGTAGGGGGTTGACTGTTGTAATTAAAAGTTGAGGGATTAAAATGAGATCGGTAAAAAGTATAAATGTGCAAATTGTAATTTGCCTCATAAACCTTTGATCGAAATGTTTAGGAATAAATATGTTGAACGCTTGCTCAAACTTTGAAAAGCCTAACAAACTTTATAGATTGTGGCCATGTGCCCACAAAAGCTCTCTTCGTTTGCTTTTAGTTACATAGAAGTGTAATGAAATATTTGAAATTTTGTCAGCAATTCATTGACATCATAAACAAGAGTTACTTTAGAATATACGAATCCTGTGGAGAGTAGTTCTACAAATGTACACTAGTTGCTAGCTTAAATTCAATATATGAGTTATGATGATGGTCTTAAAGTAGTTGTTTGATGGTAAGTTCAACTTGCATTGCAAGTTGTAGCTTAATTAGGAAATACCTGTGTCATTTCTTTTACGTTAATGAAGTGTCTAATGGATGTTAGTGAAGTGTCTAATTGATGCCTTTTGAGGATCTAGTGAAGTGAATCTTAACTCCAATGGTATTCCTTTCCTTTTTTATTTTTTCATTTATATTTTTAGATTCTAAAATGATTAGGAAAAGAACAAAAGGTTGCAGACTTGCAGGTATATGTAATTCACCTTGAGGATGTCCTAAAAAAGGAGCAATTGCTGATGTTGGTGTATCAAATAGGGATATGTTACTTGTTTATATGGATGTGCAAACACATTGAGATAAAAAGTGAGGAGGAATTATTCATGTGTTATTTAGTTGTGTTACTAGTTTATATTGATGGGTAAGTGCCCTTCATGGCTTAGAAGTTAAAACCAAGTGCCTTACTGGCCCTGGGGTGGTGGTGTTTATGCCTCAACTATTCCTCTTTTTGATAAGAAAATTGTTTTTTATCATGGTGCTTGGCGTATTAATTACTTTAATGAATAAATACTTAACTGAAACAAAAACAACTCTGAAGATTAAGCGATATGAACATCAGGTTACCACTGTTACCTCCTCTATGCTATAGTTTGATTTAGTATCAATGTTCTAAATCCCTGGATTGCATTTCACACTTTGCCTTTTGTTTCCTACACAGAGGTCAAGGTCGGCCAGCTGGCAATTCTCCACCATATTTTGGACCATCACTAAAGCTGGATTTTGAGCTAGAAATGGTTAGTTTTGTGACATGTGTTCTGACTAAAGCTGAAGATTGACATTAATATCTGGGTCTTCTGTGTCAGTTCATTATGGCTACAGCGATTGCTTCCTCACGTAGTTCAGCTTTATGACTGGTTCTGGTTTCATATATTTTGTTTCTTGTATTTCTTCCAGGCTGCTGTAGTTGGTCCTGGAAATGAGCTAGGAAAGCCTATCGATGTTAATGAGGCTGCAGATCATATTTTTGGGCTTGTGTTGATGAATGATTGGAGTGGTATGTATGGCACCCTGCCTCGTTTTCAAGTTCCTTCTTGTTTAGATTTGTTGAGGGAGGCTTATATTAATTGAAGTATGGTTTGGCAGCTAGAGATATTCAGGCGTGGG
>QLOD02000024.1:26363134-26378727 GCA_003260245.2 Sideroxylon spinosum | reverse complement strand
ATCTTTCCTATGGAGGATGGACATTTTAAAATAAATGTTGCATCCATATTCAACATGAATATGAATATATGCTTTTTAGAAATATCGAGATGTGCATCGGACAGACCAAATAGGATGCCTTACTATTTTATTGTTATTATTTTTTCAAATATATAACTAAAACAAATCTAAGTTTCAGCGGTCAAGATCCTTGAGATTATAAAAAAAATTATGTTTTATATATTAAATTATGTATTAAATTAGTTTTATTATGGATGTTATATTCATATATATACCTAATCAAAATATACAAAATTTATACTTTTGTTCATATCCCTACTATCTTCGTGCCATTATTTTTTTAAAATATTTGCATCTATATTTGTACTCGTATTATATCTATATACTGTTGCCATATCTTCAAAATTTTCACCTTTTATTTTTTCATTTTTCCTTTTCCCTTTGTTTTTTTTTTTTTTTTTTTTCCCTATTTTCAAGTTTTGAATCCAAAATACACTTGAAAATAGGTATGTCAATGGGTTAAATTTGGCCAAAATCCAATCCAATAATGTTGTATCAAATTCCACAAATCTAATATGTGGCCTGATTGATCTAAAACTGTTGAATTCAATGATTAATAAATCTGGATCTGCATCGTTTCAATAAACCCGTTATTTTGATTCTCCTCACGAGCATCTTACAAAGCCTTTACTCAAAATCGATTTGATCAAAAAGAATTTGCAAACATTACAAACTTACAATATAGATAGAATTACAAACTTGTCTTATTATCTGCTAAACTATATTTTGCAGATATATTGGTGTGGTTGTATAGTTTTACTGTTTTTTTGTTTTAATAACTTTTTGCTACCTATGATTTAATATTTATTTGTACTATAAAAGTATAATTTGATTTGTGAATATCGTGTAATAGTACACCATATGGTAACGAGTGGTATTAAATTTTCATGATTACTAACTTTCAAATTTGCATACATGCATATATATATATATGTGTGTGTGTGTTATGCTGCAATCATGGCATTTACTATTTACGTTTTCTGGTACTATAATTTAATTCTGTCATTACAAAATTTTTGTTACATTTCAATTAAAATGTTGAATAAAATATATTTTTATTATTATGAAAAGATGGTTTTAAAAAAAAAAATTATTTTTCAAAATTAATCAGATCTAAGTATATGGTTCAAATCTGAATTTAGATGACTAATTAACTAATTAATTATATGTGTCTGTAATGAACTATAACAAGAACGACCATCCTGCGGCGATGCCTTTTAGAACCAAATAGAAGTTGATAGATAACTAATTAAAGCATTCATTCATAGAGATAGGGGAAAGGCACCAGTCTCTAACCACCAACCCTGTGAGGTCAATAAAGACTGCTTAATGAACAACTACTGAGCCATCAAAAATTAGTTGAAAGTTATATAAATTCTGCGAAAATCTTTACTAGTTGGTGTTCAAAGATTTACCCAAAAAAAAACAAAATAAAAGAAATAAAACGTAAGAAAAAGCACAAGAACCACTAAATCTATTTATTTAACTAATGTTATCGGAGACAATATTCGAAATTGGGGAAAAAAGACATCCATTTACATATTCCAGCAAATTCTTTATACATATGAAGACAAATTCCTACTCACAAAATGCCGAACTCGAACGATGAGAGACTTTTGTTAAAAGAAATAAATGAATTAGCATGTGCTCTACAACAGGACACTTCAATCGCTCTCTTCTGCTTGATTCAGCTAAAATGATCAACGGGCAACAGACGACGATGTATTTGTAAATCAAGGTAGAATTGGTGCCGGATAAGATGACAGACGCAGAAATTTCATGGCACTTTGACATGACTGAAAGTTTAAAGACGATCCATTCTCAAAAACCAAAAGCTTCCATGCAGCTGCAAAACGGAATCGATGGAACAAAAATTTTTTTGAAAAAATATCACTCCTTGGCACCCGCTTTAACAAAATTTCTCACCGATATATACCATTAACATTGTTAGAAAAACATGGGCATAATTCAACATGTCTGCCTGACACTGGGAACTGGTCATAGTACGTAATTGTAAGTTATATCCATCCGGAGAAATTCCTTAATTTGTTACCGTAGAGAGAAATCCCGCCTAGCTGTTGTGTTTTGTGTTGAAACTAAGGTTTATTTGTAAAATAAATGGGTTTGTCCCACATTTGAAAGACACAAACTTTTTCTATCTTGAAAGATTTTGCACCTTAAGGGGCTTATGAATGTGGCTAGACAACAGGAGGTGGTGCAGGTCCATCTTGCGCATAGAACTTGTTGTGATACTTTTTGAAATGGAAAGTTTTGTTCTAATTTTATTATTGGCATCAGCCAATTAATTTTGAACTGATTTATCATGTTGATCAAACAATCAATTTTATTTATCAGTATTGAACTGTTTGCATAATCTGAGTAGAACCTCAAAACGTCTTAAAGAAAGTGAACTAATATGCGACTCAACCCAAAAATGCACCCAGCAATTAGTTTGGCAATCCATTATTTTTCGTAATAGATATTGTGGTAATATTTTCTTGTTTCTCCCGTTGTTTTCAACAGCTTGCGATCACGAGCTCAAGGACAAGGCCAGGGAAGTCGCAATTCTAAAGATGGAGAGGCAGCTGGAGAAACAGCCAGTCAGCAAGCTTGAAGGCTGAGGCTGATTTTTTTTTTTTTTTTTTTTTCCTCTCTTGAAGCCAAGGCTAGCGAGGCCAGGCGAGAAGCACAGAAGCTACAAAAGATTGCACTCCCAAAACAGACAAGTCAGAGGAAAATTACGTGAGTAGAGTAGATGTCTCAAAGTTCGTTCTGACGAGTCTGAAGTTGAGAAACAGTATCTCTTCGAGAAGAGTAAGTTTTCAGGGTAGAAAATTTTATTATTCATTCCTCTAAATTAGATTGTAGAAAGAGCCCTATTAATTAATGATGGTGGTTAGAGTGACATTCATGGATTTGTATTTCTTTGATTTAGTCCTCTATTGCATGATGGTGCATTTGGAACGATAAAGATTGAGATAATTTGTGAGTTTCTAATTCGTATAGTGAAATAAAAAATGAATAATAGGTTTTTAGAGTTTTTTATCGTTTTTTAGTGTGTCAAACACATCTTAATTACCTATTATTTAATTATTTAGATGTAATTTTTATTAATTATTTAGCACAAAATCATTACATCAAACCGGCATTAGTGATTCGTTTTAATTCCATCATTTTAGTTGATCACTTTGATTGTGATTTTAGAACTTCTCAAATCAATAATTTACGATTTAATTTAAATTTTAATATCAAACCGAATTGCAAAAAATATTGATAGAAGTTGGGCTCATAAATCATCATAGCATGAGGAGTCATCCCATTTTCAAATGGGATGTAACCTTAAAATATTAACTTCCATTTTAAAATTTTAAAGTTTTACAGAAGAGATGTAAATATGCAAAAGTGTTTGAAGTTGTAAAAATTAATATAAATTTATAAAAATTGTGATTTTATAATTTATCGTGTGAGTAAAAAAAATTAAATTTTATAAGAATTTATAAATTTTGTAAAATTTTATATAACTCTAAATCCTGTTAAAGTCATATAGATATAGATATAGGTAAGATATGCATAAACAGTTTAGTCAATTCTTTGAGCCAATCGGATAGGCTTTGCTCACTCCAAGAAAGTGGCAAAGTGCTTAGGTTAGGGCAATAGATGATAATTTAATAAGACGCAAAAACGAATTGAAGGGAGAAGGAAAACCTGAACAATCACAAAATTCATTAAATAAGTCAATTGTCATAAGGCATATCAATTGAAAAAATAAAAATCAAAAATATAATAATACATTATCAACATGTGACTGGCATATTTTACCTTGCTTTCAATTTTCTTATCATATCCCCAATCAGTTTTGGTGTGGTTTTCATACGAGCAAATGTGGACCATCTGAAACACAGGAACGTGTATTTCCTAAGGCCAGAAATGTGGTTAAAAATAAATAATAAAAAAAAAAAAAAGAAGAAGAAGAAGTGGCAAGAGAAGGAGAGAGTATGGAGCATTTATATATGCAAGATAAGGATCAAAATCATGAACCTCATCATCATCTTTCATTAATGAAGATGAGAGAGAAATTTAGCGACACCACCAGCCTATTGCACATGGTTTTTCTACTAAAGGTTTTTTTTTTTAGTTATCTAGAATCCGCCCCGATTTCATCGAACCGATAAACTGAGAAAAGCGGCCTAACTCAAAGTTTCACCTAATCAATCACGAGTCTAATCCCAGTGCGATTCGAACCTTCGCCAATCCATCTTACATGACTTTAACTCTAGTCCTTTTGACCACTGATCAGACTTATGGTTCTCTACTAAAGTTGGATGGTCAAAGTTACCAACTTTAGCCCACGTACCCCCAACATTGCCATTTCAGTTCTCTATTAATGTGTGTGTATATATATTAATAAATTGCTGCCTTCCTATTGTAAGAGAATTTTTTATTAGAAAAAGAAGGTTTATTTTTTACCTCAACATATTTTCTTTCTGCTTCTTTAAGTTGGAATTAATCAAAATGAATTTCTATATTTAAGAACCGGTTTATCTTCCTTAAACTATTGTTTTAATATTATTTTAATTTTTATTTAAATAAAACTTATTATTGACTTTGGAAATAATTTTTTTTTAAAAGTAATAATAAAGAATGATTTAAAAGTTAGTATTTTAACTAAGGAAACTATTAGATAGGCATTAAAATCGAAAAATTATAAAATAAAAAACAGTATTTTTTTTAAATATATTTAAAAAAAAAAATTTGGCAATTTTCAAAACACACACATATATTGCCCTTCCCATCATCAAAATAAGGCATTGATACTGGCATAGCTAAACTTTTTCTGGCTTGAGCAAAATAAATGATTATTTTTTTATGGTGACAACTATGCTCTTCCAATCAATTTATCCAAAGTTTTTTTTTTTTTTTTCTTATTCCTAAAATATCCGTTATCTTTAAACTTTACACAATCACAAACAAGGAAGCCGGCCTGGTTCAGATTACCTGAGGCTGAAGATTCGATGGAAGCCACCTGGGTGTCAAATTCGAACGTCTAACAAGAATCCCCTTCAAATCTCTGTCTTTTCCTTTTGCTTATGATTTAGTTTTGCTCTGTTTTGGGGGGTGTGTGCGTGGGTGTTTTCTGTAAAAATTGCATTTTTGCTGGGTTGAAACTTGAAAATGTCTCAGAGAAAAAAGGCTCAAAGCGCGTTTGGGAAAAAAAAAAAAAAAAAGTTAGTAGTTCATGATTTTTTTTTGAAATGATTAAATTTATTTTTTTATATTTTAAATTTTTTAGACTTTAAAGGAAAAATATCAAATTAACAAAAAGGTAAAAAAAAATTATCTACACCTATAAAAAGAGTTAATTTTTTAATAATTAACTAATAATCAACTGAAAAAATAATTTTTTTTCCAAACTCACCCTCATTTTTGTGGGAGATTCATCGAATAGAACACATGGCCCGAGTCATTGGTTTGTGACTTGAGAGAGTTATGGATTGATAAAAGAAGAGCCTTTAAAGTTTAGGGTTTCAGGGTTAAGGGTTCTATTCTTTTACATTTAGCCTGATTGGTAATAGAATTAATTGATTTACTTTATTTTATGTTTATTTAAAATGTAATTTTGTTTAAAATAACGAAAAGAAATGATATTATAGTTTTCATTCTTTCAACAATTACTTTTAAAAAAAAAAAAAAAAGGAAATCATTTGACTTTCAACAATTAGTCTTATGATTTTCTGGTTCTTGGCTATGTAGTTGTTATAAAGAGTATTCTAGGGATGAAGGAAAAGTTTTAGGAATGGGAGGAAAAAGTTTTGGGTCGTTTGAACAAAAGGGGTATAATTGTCAATATATTAATAACTATGCTCTAGTTTTTTTTTTTTTTTTTTCATTCGGTTGGAATGATGAATTTGATGAGATTTGATTTCATCTGATGAGAATTCTTATCAATTCTTATATTTGAAATAAAAATAAAATTTTATGAATTGCATTTGATTTGATTTCGTTATTTAAATTTTGAAATTTTTATATCATTTGAGATCCAATCCAAAATAATAGAATTTGATGAGAATTCACTATTTAGTTAAACCATCTAGGTGGATAAATTTACACTCATATATTATATTTTGTACTTTCTATTAACACGATCAGACTAGGTATTTCTTTTAAATCAAATCAATCCAATTATTAAATTCAAAATATGTTCTAAACACAAAATTTTATTTACCGAATCAAATCAAATTTCTATCTTTAAATCAAATCAATTCCAAAGGAGAATTATTTCCAAATAGAGTGTTAGTTCCAGCAATATCACTGCTCAGTAAAGTATCATAGATGTTCAGAGTTGGGGGTGTACAAAACTAAACTTAAATTGAATAACCAAACCAAAATTTGATTTTCCGTTCTTTGATTTGGTTAATTAGGGTTTTAGTCCAGTTTTAATTAGTCTTTAGACTTGAATTATATTTTGGTTTGATCCTGATTACTATGTTTGTTAAATTAAAAGAATTGAAAATTGATTTAGATATATATATATATATATGAATAATAATTTTGTATAAAAACGAAATTGGAAACTAACTATTTTTCTATATTATTTTGGTTAACATAACATAATAAAATTGGGAAAAAAACAAAATTAGATATAAAATATTGATATATACAAATATAATTTCTATTAATTTTATTCTAAACTAATCTGATTTGGTTTCTTATACTCTATTTGGGGATAATTCAGTTCTAATTCAACTCATTTTACTTAAGAACCAAAATAACTCAAATAATTCAGAAAAAAACTAAATAATGAAACCGAAAACAACAAACCACCCCAAATTCAAAGCCATGTAGCTTTTTCGAAGGACACTTGGAAAAAATTTAGATATTTATTCAAAATTCTTGTAAGTTATCTAATTCTATATTTCATTTGATCGATTATAAAAGTTTATAAATCTCTATAAAATTTTTAAATTTTCTATTTACGAAATTATAATTTTTATAAATTTATATTAATTTATATAACTCAAACAAAGCCATTTAATTTAATTACCAGTGCTAGTATGGCTCAATCTTTTTATGGGAAGGCAATGCTAGAAACTAGTAAGTAGTTCTAGTCAATGTCCACACGATACTCGTGGGGCCGGGTGGTGTGGGCCGGTTAAGGTGTCCGGACAATACACCTTTTGCTCCAAGTAGTTCTAGTCAATGTCCCAGTGAGTGGCTCTTTGCTGCAGAAGTAAATAACCATCATTACTAAAACCTACCCACATTGGACCACCACGTCCCTAAAGCAACATCAAATTTATGGCCACCTCAATCATTCTAGCAACTTTTATCCCCGTTTTGTTAATTTGCTTACAATTGACGTCTCCATAGCCTATAAGGCAAAAATGTCTAATCATAAATTTCACCAAATCTTCTATCTTAAATCATTTACTAGTGAGGGGCTGCGTGCGAAGCACGCATGCAGTGCCCAATATGAAAAGTGAATAATAGAATTTATTACAAATATTAATATAAAAAAATAGTACATATAGTTATATATCTAATTTTATGATCGACTATGTTGGGGTTTTGAGCTTGTAATGTTTAAGAATGTAAATCTTTTATTGAGATACGAAATGACTCTAATCATCAACTATTATTCTTAATTACATTCATATCGAAAGTGCAATATATAGGTGAGTCTATTTGTACTTCATTAATAGATTCTTACATTTTATTTTTTCTTTTTTTAATTAAATAAACAATTATCTTCATTCTTCTATTAAAATAGTTCAAAAAATTTTGATGCCATAATATCCTTGTATAAAAACTTAATTTCAATCAATTCTCAAAACTACTTTTACTATTGATAATTAATTCTCGTTCAACTAAAAATTATATTTTAACTAACATTAATTTATTATTGCAAAAAATATAATAACGTATTTATTTTAATTTTTATTAGCTAATTAATTAAAAAATTAATTGGTTAAAAGAGTGGGTTTATTGCAATCTACAAATAAATTTTTGTACTCCATTTTACATTTTCAAGTTGATATAAATTCAATTTCTTTAGAAAATTATTATAGTATTAAAATTATGAAAAATATTTTATTAGAAAAATTGGGGGCGATTATGCAATTCTTTTTAGTGAAAATTTAAAGTGGAATGTAATAAATCTATTTGTGAAGTATAAATAGCCTTACCTATTCATATATAATTTATAAAGCAAAGTTAAAAATCAAAAGTCAAAAACTAATGATAAATAAAATCCTTATTTTTATATTTATTTGTTAAAAATTAAAATAAATATTTAATAATTTAAAATTTAATTGGAAAGATAATTTTTAATATTATACAAATTTAATTAAAAATAAAAAATCATAGAAGTTGCTAATTAAGAATCCTTTTATTAGTTGTATAAGTATAACAATTACATGCAATAATATTCTTTTCAGTAGTGTTTAAATAATTGAGGTCTTAAATAATAGTGATTTAACAGGTAATATAATAAATTGATATTAAAGTTTACAATCTCTCTACTTCTGAAAATAAAATGAATTAATTATCAAACAAACTATTTTTAAAATTTATTTTAATATTATTTTTAATTTAAATATATAAAAACAAAATTAAATGAGCAATGAGTTTATTTTTGTCTTGAATTTCATTAATTATTCTTATTTTCTCCAAAACAAAATTATAAAATATATTTCTATCGTGTGAATAATAATAATGGATAATCATTAAAAAATTAAGTTAAAATTAAGAGTAAGATATATTTAATTAACTATAGTTTATATATTATATATACTTAAAATAATCATGTAAATATTTTTTGAATTTACCAAATGAGTAATTGTATTTTTTTAATTTTTTATAAAGAAAAAATAGAATAAGAGTATAGTAAAATTTTAAAATGCATAAAATAAAATAAAAATAATATATATGAAATATCATTTATAAATTTATTATGACGAACAAAAATGAAATAGAATGGTAATTTTAATAAAAAAAAAATCAAAATGAAGATAATAAAATTGAATATATGTTCTCTACTAAATTTTATCTTTATTACATTATACAAACACAATTAAATTTTTTTTTCAAATTGCAAAATGAATGTGGTTGGTAAACTACTTAAGTTCAAATATTAAAGGAAACCATACAAAACTGTAATTTCATAATCTAGTGTATCTATGACTATAGTAATTTATGAGATAGGTTAGCTGCATCACATGATAATTTAATAATATACTCTCTCATTATATATATTATTATGTATAAATATTAAGCAATTTAATCAATTATGTTTTAATTAATTAGCCAAAAAAATTAAAATAAATGAATTTTTATATTTTTTTGAAAACAAAATTTTAATATAAGTAAAAATATATTTTTTAGTTGAATGAGAATTAATTATCAACTGCAAAAGTAGTTTTCCAAGTTGACATAAATTAAGTTTTTGTAGAATGGTATTTATGGTATTAAAATTATACAAAATATCTTAATAGGTGAATGAGTGTAGTTGTGTAATTTTATTTAATAAAAATAAAAGAGAAATGTAAGAATCCAACAGTAGAGTGTAAATATACTTACCCTATGTATTTGATATTATTTTACATGCATTCGAATCTATTGCTTTCTGATAGACACCTAATACAAATGACTCTTTTAGGTTGAACTATTCTATTTATATGTCCTTATACATGTAAAAAAAAAAAATCTTATATATTATAGGGCATGTATTTGGTAGGATAACTTAGATCGGATAAGGGTTGAATTTAGTTTTCAAATTCACACTCGAGAAAGAAAATATTATTCGTTAAAAAGAGAAGTCTCAATTTCATAAAATCTCACGCAACCCTAACACTATTTTTTAATTTGTTCATATCATTTATTACAATATAATTTATGATAATATATTTCTTGTTACTTGATTGTAATATTTAATTATGTATTTTTAAACTAATAAATTCTACATAAATTTTAATTAATTATAAGAGATATTAATTTATATTAATATACGTAAAGGGTTTTTAAGTTCATTATTAAAAATTTCATAAATACAAATACAACTTAGATATATTTGAAAAATTATATTTTATAATAAAAATGTATATTTAAATTATTATACTTTCAATTTAATAAATTTTAAAATTAATGACAATCTCATATTAATTTATAATTGTAACATTATTAAAAGAAAAAGTTCAAGTTCAAACAATTTGAGTTAATTTGTAGACAAAATTTAGTTATATTGTTAATAAAAGAATCATGTGTATCGATTTAAATTCATATCTCTTATAATTTAACTAAATTTCATCTAAATTTTATTAATTCAAAAAATACATAAATTAAGAAATTAAGAAAAAAATATATTACCATAAATTCAAATAGTTGAATTTAAATTTTTTTATGCTAGTCATAAATCATAAATAAAATTTTACATAAAAAAAAATTTAGTTCTCTAATTTAATGTGAATTAAGTAAATATAATTTATTAATATATCATTTCAAAGAAAACAAAGTGTAATATGTATACACATTTACGTCGAATCACTGTAACTTACATGAAGTTAGCCAAAAATGACTTATAACCGGAATTTATTTTATATAAGAGCCCCCGAAAGTAGAGCAAACAAGAGATATAACATTCTGTTCCTTTTTTTTTTTTTTTCCAAGCTTCAGCTTGGGTGGAAAGGGAACGAATGCACACTCTCGCGTGGTCCTTACTCGCACTTGCTACGATTAAAAGGCGCGATACGGAACCCACACCATCCGTACAGTACTATTCATCTTGGGACGAAAATCGCGCTCTTCACGCTTTATATATAGGGATAGATATCTAATTTGGATGATTGAAGTAAATAAAATATGAGAATTCTTCTCGTATCTTCTGAATTTTATGAGAAGTGAAAATAAAATAAATGAAAAAAAAAAGAAAATTCTAAAATCTCTTCTTTTTTATCCTCTCAAAATTAAATGAAAGTAGAAAAAAATTATGCATTGATGATACTTTAAAAAAACCATATTTACTCTTAAAATTAAATAAAGAGATAGCCCAAAAAAAATTTCTACAAATTTGTAATGGTAAAATAGTAATATACAATTCCCCCCCAACCTTTTCATAACTCACAAATACACCAAACCAAATCAAACCAAACCTTTTCCCATTAGATGAGGTCAGCTATATGGACTTGACGACGCCAATCAAATCTGTTTAGGACCATGCCCTCCGTTAGATCCATGTAGGTAAGGTCAAGTTTAATAGTTTTATTCCAACTTCTCTTAGGTCTCCCTCTCTCTCTTTTACTCCTGGCAATTTCTATACTTCATACATTTGAATAAGTGCATTCGTTGGATGCTTTCTAACATGACCGAACCATCTTAATTGATTTTCTCTCATTTTTAACTTCAATCGGTGCTATTCCTACTTTACCCTTAATATCCTCATTCCTAATTCTATATCTCCTTGTGATCTTGCACGTCCATCTTAGTATTCTCATTTCCGTAATTAACATCTTCTAAAGATGATTATATTTTTTTGCCCAACACTCCGATCTATATAACAACGTCGATCTTACTACCACCTTATAATATCTTTCTTTCACCTTACGGGAGACTTTCCAATCACACAAGACTCCCTAAATATTCCTCCATTTGGTTTACCCGGCCTGAATCCTGTGACTATATCAGTATTAAACCCTCTATCCTATTGCACCATAGATCCAAGACACCTAAAGTTTTCTTTCTCTGCAATCTTTTGTGTGCCCAAACTTATTTCTATGCTATCAATTGTCCTACTTTGACTAAACTTGCATTTCATATATTCTGTCTTACATCGACTTAGCCTAAACCCTTTTGTCTCTAGCGTTTCTCGCTATAATTCTCGTTTAGCGTTCACTCTTTCTTTCGTCTCATCCACTAAAACAATGTCATCTACAAATAGCATACACCACGGTACCTCATTCTGAATATGTCTTACAATTTCATCTATAACTAGAGCGAATAAATACAGGCTTAACACTGAACCTTGGTGTAGACCAATCGTGATAGGAAACTCCTCAGTCTATCTGCCAGTCGTTCGTATAGATATCACACCTCTTTTATACATATCCTTTGTTGCCTCAATATATGTGACACATACTCCTTTCTTTTCCAATACTTTCTATAGAATCTCCTTAGGAAGCCGGTCATAGGCTTTCTCTAAATCCTTGAATACCATATATAAATCTTTTTGACCTTCTTTATACTATTCCATTAACCTTCTCAGGAGAAAGATAACCTCCATGGTTGATCTCCCAGGTATAAAACTAAATTGATTTTGTGAAACATTTGTTGTCCTTCGTAATCTTCTCTCAATAACTTTCTCCCATAATTTCATCATATGGTTCATCAATTTAATCCCGTAATAGTTCACACAGTTTTGAATATCTCCTTTGTTCTTGTATATAAGTATAAGAATATTTTTCCTCCATACATCAGGCATCTTCTTGTTTTTTAGCACTACATTAAAAAATTTTGTCAACCAACTTATGCCATCATCTCCCAAGCACCTCCAAACCTCGATAAGGATACCATCTAACCCAACCGTTTTTTTCATTCTTCATCCTTTTCAATACTTCTTTTATTTCTTTCTTAATGATTTTCTTATACAATATATGATTCAATTCTTTTCTAGAAGTGGTAAGTTACTCTAATTTTATGTCACTACTACTGTTTTCATTAAATAACTTGTAGAAATAACTCTTCCAATACTCCTTTATATCATCTTCCTTTACTAATACCTTTTCATCATCATCCTTAATGCATTTAACTTGGTTAAAATCTTTAGTCCGTCTATCTCTGGCTTTAGCAAGTTCAAATATCTCTATTTCACCTTATTCAGTGTCAAGTCACCTATATCTCAAATGCCTTTGCCTTGGCCTCGCTAACTGCTTATTTGGTTTCTCTTTTTACTTCTTTATACATCTCCAAGTTCGCTTTATTTCGATCATTTTATCACAACTCACAAATAAAATAAAATAAAAGTTACTATGTTTTCTTTCCTAAACTATGTGGATTTGATTTGATCATTTTTATTTATTTTTTGTTTCTCTAAAGAATTAAAATAAATAAACAATATAGTTGATTTAAAAAATAATTTTTAAAATATATTTAATAAAAAATATTTTTCACATAAAACATTTTCCAAACCAAACTTCTCCTCTTACTAACCTTCTCTTTTATTTTTCTCTGCTTCCAAACACAGCATTAAAAGCTCAACCTCATCCCTCCCCTTGTCTTGGTCCAAGTGCCTCTTTCCAGTAAAAAAAAAAAAAAAGTAGTCCTAAATTTCAAGCTTTTTCCACCCTTTATTTCCCTTAAATGCAGAGCCAGATGTCTGGTTAGCTTTCACTTAAATGCCTTTAATTTGTAGGGTAAGAGACCCTTCTGTTTGAACACATCCGCTTGTCTAGGCTTGATTTTTCTTTTATTTGATTAGGAACTGATGCCTGAGGGGCAAACAGGACCAGTAGTCATCCATGCCACTTGGCAATCTGAGGGCCTACAGCAATGCTCCAGCCTCCATCACCATAGTTTTTGAGACCATGAAAAACAAAAATATATATACACATTTATATTATTATTATAATATGTATAATGGGATTTTTGGGTCTATATAAGTTGGTGGAACTTGGTAGTTGATGTATGTGTTCGTGCCTTTTTTAGTGGTGTCTAGTTTGGTTTTGAGGGGTTGTCTCGTCTACCTTTTCTTCTTGTAGTCGGGTTTTGGGTGTTGTGTTGGTATTGGTAAAGATGAGCTATCTTGGTGTTGGTGTGAGTCCAGGGAACATCCCAGTGTCCCATGGAAGCAATTCAAAGGTAATTGATCGGAGGGTTAGGATTGCAGAGCTGGTCTTGAGGTGTGCGATCTGTGGTTTAGGTCTTCTTGCTGCTGTTCTTATAGGGTCTGATAGCCAGGTCAAAGAGATCTTCTCCATTCAAAAGAAAGCCACGTTCACAGACATGAAAGCTCTTGTGTATGTCTCTGTTTTGTGTGATCAAAGATTCTTTGTGTGCATCATGTTAGTGAGTCAGCTGTTTGATGTAATGTCTACTTGTTTGCAGCTTTTTGGTGGTGGCCAATGGGTTAGCTGCCGCCTACTCAATGGTCCAAGTTTTGAGGTGTGTGGTCGGTATGGTTAGAGGAACTGTGCTCTTCAGCAAGCCCTTGGCTTGGGCTATCTTCTCTGGTGATCAGGTACATATTTTGTCCCCTTTTGTTCTGTCCTGAGTTTTCTCAGTTGTGGTTTGCATCTATGGCTTCACTAATCGCCATTTCCCTTGTTCATACATGTATTGCAACCTAGAGTTCTAAAATTACTTGAGAAATCCCTAATCTTTGATACCATTCTTTCAGGCAAATCAAGGCTGATACAAGACTGATTGTATTACTCTTCATATGTTGCTCATGAATTTGCCATTTTGTTGCATCATAGAATTGGGGATAAATTCTTGAATCTAGTCGTAGATTGCATCAAATGCACTATATCGAGTTTTGGATGTTAATGGCACTGATTTTAATAAAAAAGAGAAGAGGGGAGAAATAACATAAAATAAAATAAAAGGCTAGCTGAAGATAATCTCAGAATGCCCCATTACTAAACGATTGGAAAATCACCCAATTAGGCTAATAATGAAAGCTGTTATACAATTTATATTTCCCACTCTTACGCAATACTTAATGCATGTGTACCATGTGGTAGACGTACTATTTATGGTCTGATTTCCAATTCCTACCACTATTTATTGCACCCAGAAAAGAGTAAATGAAAAAATAAATAAATAAACAGTGTCATTGTGTTGCAGGAGCTCAGTGTTGACTCTTGTGTATGCATACACATCCTGTGATCTGTGTCGACATGACCATACTAGCCATCCACGTGTACTTTTTACTCTATAATTGAGTTATGACCATTAGTTGCGGTGATTGGTACTTGGTCTGTGTTGCATTAGTTAAAGATGCTGTTGCGGCTATGATGCTCAGAGGGCGGATATGCTGGTTCCAAATGTGTATGGATACACTAGATTGGCCAAATTTACCACCCCTCTTCTTTACCCCTTCCTACTTTTGCCGAACATTTATGCCGTTGCAAAAGAGGCTTCCTGTAATTCACTGGGTTGGACTCGGTTTTTTTTTAAAGCACACTGGTGAGGTTCACCATTGTTTAGACACATCATGTGGCTTCAGAAATTAAGGTGACCCTAGGGAATTTAGACTCCAGAATCATTGTTTTAGCAGCAAAAGAATCCAGCTGAAATAAATTCTTTTCTGGTAAGAATATAAATTGAGTCCATAATGATCCAGACCATCCCTCTACTTCTGACAATCCAAACCCATTTTGTAGAACATTAGGAGTTTAAAACTCCTTCAGAGCAATATGATGCATTGTCCCTGAGGATTTGTCGAGAAGTGGGCGTGGTCAAATGTAGTATTTCATGTCAAATGCACAATGGTCAGGAACATGCTACTCTAAATCCCACCCAACCCCCCCGCCCCCAAAACCTCC
>QLOD02000024.1:26330228-26355382 GCA_003260245.2 Sideroxylon spinosum | reverse complement strand
TTAATAATTAATTAATAAACAATTATCAAAAAAATAAAATTTTTTTCCCTTTTTCAAACCCAATCTTATTTGCAGGTTTCAACTCAACTGAACTGAAATAAAAAATAAAAAATAAAAAAATTTCACGCAATCTTATTTGAATCAAACAAGAAAAAAAAAAAACAAAAAAAGAAAGAAAATCGTGCGACTAAAATCTCTCGATTTCCAATCGTGTAGCTAAAACACCTCCAGCTTCTAATGTCAGCGGGCTAACATCGGAAACTGATGTTAGCCCTCCCGCTTCTATTATTTTAACCGAAATTCTAACGATATTGGGGGTATTTGGTGAAAAAATTTTGATAAAAAAGTACAGTGAAAGTATAAAGATTTGACATAAAGATGATAGGTGGTAAAATTTAATTGGAAAAAAATACAATTTTTTGTAAAATTTAATTGTTTTGTGATCGGCCAAACAGGACCATTGTAAGCTGAAGCCAAGTGATACCAACTTTTTCACGAAGATTTTTGTAATTTTTTATTATTGAGAGGCCCAAATATAATTATTGAAATATTCAAAAAGTCTCAAGTGTAATTTATCAAAAAATTAACGGCAAACCTTATCCAAGAGCAAGAGCAAGAACATCGTTTTCTTACCAAACAAACACGCTTTTCATTTTCCAAAAAATAACCAAAAAAAATAAAAAAATAATAAAATTTACATTTTTGGTCAGCGAATAATTATTTGTAATATGTTTGTGCCCTTTTGGGCACTGAATAATTGAAGTCAGGGATCACTGCAGTAGAAGTCCACCGTATTTTACAGAAACCGTTCACTACACCACCTTCCACAAAGAGGGGAAGAGAGTTACAGGAGAAAAACCTTAAATGGGGGGCTTTACTCAAATTTCTTCAAAGTTGGAAGCTTAATCACCTTACGAATTCTGGGTCGTTAGCAGTTTCTGTAAATTCGTTTGCTTTCTAGGGTTTGTACTGCGATATATACGCACGTATGCGTATAAATGCTACCCCACTTGACCTCCATCCCCACTGCTTCTGAAGTTCGAATTTGTTTTCGCATCCGTTTATTTATGTTTTACAGGTGTTTCTGAGCTCTCTCAACTTCGGATATCAATGGGTCGCTCTCGGGGAAATTTCCATGCTGATGAAGATCCCAGCCAGAGGTTTCGTTTCTAATCCTTTGACCTCAATTTCGTGCCGTCCAATGTTTTATTTTTCCTGTTATGTGTGTGTGTATTTATGCATGTTCATGTCTATTTACGTGTGTGCATTTGTTTGAATTTTTATTTATTTATTTAATTTTGTGCTTCTGCAGAGTGTGAATTGGTGTCTGTTCAGAATTATGTATTGAATGAGGGTTTTTTTTATGATGGTGTGATAGTGATGATGTGAACTTTACATTCATTTATCCGTTTGCTTGTGCTTAACTGCCTACATTTGATGTGTGTTTGTGAACCGCCCCTCCCCCAACCCAAAAATAAAAACAAAATGCAGAGACACACTCACACCTTCTTTCTTGTCTTGGTGTTGGTTAGGCTCGACAAAGAGTGGATTGAGTTGTTGACTGTGAGGTTGAAACCTGTGAGAGCGATCACTTGGCCTAAAATGTAGTACTTAATAGAACTGTTGGTTGTCAAGGCACCGGTCTAGGTGCATAAAATCTACCAGTTGTTTGAAGTGTCAGACAACATATTGCCCTAAAATACATGATAGACAACTGATTGGGATCAAGCTTAAGCTATCAAGAAAGAAAGCCATAACAATACATATCGTCACAATACGATTTTTGTGGATTGCCTACATAGCATAATGATAATTCTTTCTTCCTCCCCCACCCCGACACCAAACGCCCACCTGTGTAGCACACGGGGTCAAGTGGGTAATAAAATTTTCAAGCAAACTGTCTCATTAAAGTGCATTTATGTTAGGCTATGATTTTGCCCTTAGCTTGCAGCTGGAATGTGAAATGTTGTCTCCATTATGGTGTATTATATTGAAGCTGGAGGATCAGATATTGACAGTAAAAATTTGAAGCATCATTACAAGTTGAAATTGACATTGCAAAGAGGATATTTTAGAAGAATGGAACTAATATTTGGGCTTAAAATGTACTGAACAAATTGCTCCTGAAGCACCAAAAATGTCCTGGGCATAAAAAAGTTGCACAAGTGCTGTTATGGTATATATTTTTTTTTTTTCAAATTAACTTGTTCACACTGGCCAGAGGAATAACAAAATGTTGTGGTCCAGTTTACTAGTATTCACTTCACTGACTAAGTTAAGGCATTTTTGTATTCTGAGGGAGGATGTAATAATTTGGCTGCAACATTTGCAAGGGTTTTGACTGCCCCTAGCTTTTAACATTCATTTTGTTTTCTTTTTCTTTTTTCTCTGCATTTTTCATAAATTACCTGTTCTAGCCATTTCTATTCCATTTTCCTTTGGCTTATATCCAATTTTCAGTTTTATTGAGGTTCTTCATCTTTATTTATCTATTTATTGATCTCTTTCATGTTTGAAATTTGCGTTTCTCTTCCTTTTTGTGATGACCAATGAGTCACTACTCGGCGGAGACTTGGCTCTTTTTTTTCCTTTTTCTTTCCAAATGCTTGTTTTTTAACTCTGTATTTCTGTTGTATTTTATGTCCCTAAGTCGGTTTTCAATAGTTCTTTCTTAACGCATTTGCGTGGGCAACTTGTTTTGTTTTGTTTGAAGACTCATTTTTGCAATGCAGATCAAGGAGAAAAAAGAATGCATCAAGTGGGGAAAGCTTGGAATCCACAGTAGCAGGTATCTTGCCACTACTTGAATTTGTCTGACGAAGTTTTCTAAGGATTTAGTGAACTATTGTAGAATGCATTGTCTGATGGATTAGCTGTAGCAGCTTATAGTAGAATTAGATGTGGGTAATTTGGTCTGGGGACGTATGCCATTTGTCTCCTTTCTACTTAATTCCCTGGCTTCTTTTTGTTCGGTAATTTAGAAAGAAATCAACAACCCATGTGAATGTGGAGGATGCCCATCTAGAAGGTTAGTTGAATTCATCTGATTGAAGTGTCCATTGACATAATTTTCATTTATAGTTCATTACCATATAGGGTTGGTGGTTTGAAATTTAATCGAGTAATTTGGGTAGAGCTGCTAGACAATTATTATGGCTACTGCTTAACCACATGCAAAATGTGGTGGTTAATGTCGAGTGTTTTTCTACAGGAAATGCAAACCATCCTTGCTATATATTTGAGGAATTTTTGAATAGTTAAGTCACCAACTTGCTGTATATGTGGGGGTCATTATGTTCTGTGTTATTTGTTGGTTTCCTCTTATAATTTTGGTTACTGTGAGTTAGGGCAAGGAACAGGTGATGGGAAAAGGGCTTTGTATCACTGCAACTACTGCAACAAAGACATTACAGGGAAAATTCGTATCAAGTGTGCTGTGTGTCCTGATTTCGACCTTTGCATAGAATGCTTTTCTGTTGGTGCTGAAGTGACTCCTCATGAAAGCAATCATCCTTACAAGGTTATGGTTAGTAAGATCTTACTAAAGTAGATTAATATCTTGCTGATACGTAAAGTTTGTCCATGGTCATCATTTATGAATGGTAGCATTTCTACACAATTATGACAATGTAGGAGCAGAATTTTGCCTAACTTCTCAAATGGTATTTGTGGAAGAATTAGGACTGTTTTGGATTATAATTTCTTGGTGACGAATCTTCTTTGCGGCTTGTATTCATCTCATTTTCTCAACTTTGCAGTGCTTAACTCATGGGGTACATGATACAGTTTGCCTTAATTTTGGATGTTGATTGTTAGATTTAACACTGAATATAGTTGTGAACCTTGTAAATTTTGAATTCTGTAGTTTGAATTTACATGGAAGTGAATAGCATGTTAATCTATTTCTTTGTGCTATATAGTGGTTATGAAATGTTTGGGTGATCCATTTTCCTTGATTCCTTTTTATCTTTTCTACCTCCTTTATTTCCATGTTGACACTACTAGATTATTTTTGGGTTAATTGCATCGACCACCCTTGAGGTGTGGTGACAAGTGAGACAACTCCCCTGTTGTTTTAGAAATTACACTGGCCTCCCTTGTCAACTTGTGTCAGAAAACAGAACTAATTGTAATGGCTAAATGACCTTCTGCCCATATATTATAAAAAAGTGTTTAAATTACTCTTGTAACTAAAAAATAAAATCTAATATAATCAATATAAACAAAATGAATTATTACAAATTATACCAGTTAATCAAAAGTTGAATTAAAAATTGAAACAAGATAAATAATTACAATAAATAAAGAAATTGATAAAATGCATTAAGGGAATGCCAGCCATTACAAAATCCTGATCTACCTATAAAGACAAAGTCTCTACACAATTCATAAATGTGATCATATCCTGTACGATATCCCCCACTCCCTAGCCGTACAAAGTAGACAAAAATAAACTTTTCAGTTCGTATAGAGGCAGATCTATTCCTTGAAAAATTATTTTATTTCTCTCTTTCTAAATCAATCAAAAGCAAAAAGGGGCCAATTACCAAATTTTTCTCTTTTCTCTTTTCTCTGGCTTGGTTTGCACCCCCATCCAGGAAGTCAAACACTCAAAAATATGTAGTGACATTATCCATTGAATTCATAGGCCCTTGTCCACTCACAATGCAAGAATAGGTGCTCAATTGCCTCCCCCCCTCCCCTTCTTGTACAAACATCATCTACTAACTAACATGTGATTTCTCATTGGAGATTATCCCTTGTGAGTATTCTTCCTTTTGCCACACACCAACAAAGAAGATCATTTTTGTCAGTACCTTAGCCTTCCAAATCTTCCCCCATGGGAATGCATCCGCCCAGCTGGCTATCAAAATTTTGTAAAATGACTTTACTTCAAAAGTCATAAAAGACAAATAAAAAGAAAATAAATTATTAGAGATATATTACTATATTTATATCAATTATAGATAAAGTTAATCAAAACCCTTTCCTTGTCCCAGTGATAGATTTAGGATTTAATTCTTAGGGGGCCTTGGTTGAAAAATTAAGGATAGGGTCGGGGTGGGGGGGGCTATTAGGAGTTCTGAAAAGTTTTTTGAGGGGTGAGCCTTAAGGCGTATTCAACTTTTTTTGCTAAAATTATCTAGACCTCTAAGAATTTTTAGATTTTTTTGGGAAGGGGGGGGGGGGCACTCTCCTCCACTACTCTGTCCATTGTCCAATAGGTACCACCATCATTGATCCATTCCTTCCCTAACCTCTTTTCCTCATCAATCAACAATGCAATCAAACACTGGCATCAATAAGCGTGTAACAACAGATATCCTTCATTGCGTCTAAATCTCACCCTTGTCGCCCCATCTTACACCACTCTTTCGCCTATGCTATTTTAACCAAAATAATCCAAGCAGTGATGGAGGTTACTTCCCTCATGATTGCCAATGATTACAAAAATCCTTCACCAAAAGTCTTATATCCTTCACCTCCATCGAGGGGATCTCAGGTGGTGGACACAATTGTTACCATCAAGGATGAGGTGTCTGATAGTTTTACCCAATATAGTTGACATCATCACCTTCACCCAATGCGACTGCCATCCAGGGAGAGAAGATGTATGATCGTTTTAACATTGGATGTTTGGTGGCTCAAATTTTGGGTGCGTGATATGGGTTTGCCGGTTCAGCGTAAAAATATTTAGAAATGGTGGTGCAGGTGGATTTTGGCAGCAATGGTGGTGGTTGAGAGGTATGCTTAATGGAAAGTAGGAGGAGAGATAAGAGGGACTTTGTCGCCGGTAGTGCAGGGGATGGTGGATGGAGGCTTTGGGTGGTGGAGGTTGCAATGGAGGGTACAAGGGAACCGCTTGACTGCAGAGAAAGGACCGTAGGAGGGGATGAGAACTCTATAGAAAGCAACATAAATGGGAAGAAGATAGTGCCGAGGGAAAACTAGTAAATTTAGAAAGTTTTCTGTTTGACTTTTCTCATAACCGTTAGTCAACTAAAGGTAGTTTAACGGGATGGGAGAATCTGTTATAGAAACTTAAAAGTTGGGGAATGCTGTGTAATTTCTGAATGAGGGGTGTTGTATTACTTTTCAGTAGACCTTTAGGAAGGTTAATGTAAATTACAAACCCCTTCCCTCATTTTTCTTTTTCTGCCTGACATATTACTGAATGTTTTTGGCATCGAGCTAATGTTCTTTATTATTTTCATTGCACAGGACAACTTATCTTTCCCACTTATCTTTCCAGATTGGAATGCCGATGAAGAAATTTTGCTTCTAGAGGTGGTTTCCTTTTTTGAATTCCTTATTGCATGTTTTACACAATATTCTTCGTTTTTATATGTTATTTTTCTTTGTTGATGGGATATTTGACTTGTGGTATGCCTTCTTTCCTTCCCTTTTTTTTTTGGTTGGGGTGGGTTGTCTATATCTAGGGCATTGAAATGTATGGCATGGGAAATTGGGCAGAGATTGCTGAGCATGTTGGGACAAAGAGTAAAGAACAATGCATTCAACATTATAACACTGCCTACATGAACTCACCATACTTCCCTCTTCCGGTATGACAGTCAATAGGATTAAGTTATTGTATAAATTTTAGTTTCCTTTTCTATGAGTAATCTGTAGAGCAAATATTTTTCTAGGACATGACTCATGTCGTTGGCAAAAATAGAAAGGAACTCCTTGCTATGGCTAAAGTACACGGTGAAGACAAGAAAGGTTGGTTATAATACACTCTTTTCTTCTGGTTGTATTCTTTGACATTGCCTATATAGCTGACATTGATAATTGGCATTTGGAATACATCATAATCTTCAATTTTCAAGAGACCATCTAGCCTGCTGATTTCAACCATTGTCGGTCATGACCTCATGGAGCACTAATCTTTTTGCATACATGCCTTGTAATACGAGGGTGTTAGGCTGAGTATAAGAGATATAGCTTGGTCAACATCTATTTTTGTTATCTAGTTTAATGTGCTTTTCTCTATGGCCCTGCGGTGAATTGTATTGCATATTTAGCAAATTGATGACATCTGGGCATTTAGCTTGCTTTCATAATTTAGGGTTTTCTTGGCAATGCTGTTTCAGTTTGTTCTTTGAGGTTATTACAGGACTTTCTTCACTTGGGGATCTTACCTTGAAGGAAGAATCTGCATTTCCCCCCTCAAGAATCAAGTATAACCATCTCTTTCCTCTGTAGATGCATTTTCTTGATTTGCCTTGTTGATCTTTTGGTTCAATTTATTTTGCATGTAAATGACTAGGGTTGAAGATTCACACAAGAATGGTTCTGCAGGTCGGTTACTATCTAGTTTGAATTCTGGTAAGTAAATTTGTGTACCTGTTAAGCTTTTTATGAATTATTATCCTGTAACCAATGCAAATACTCACTCTCATTGGACTCTCAGTTGCACCCATTGTTTATTTACCCACAACAGACAGGACCATTCTAACTACACAAATATTGCAGGACCAACTGCCATTAAGAAGGCATCCAGTGCAGCCCAGGTCAAGAATGGTCCCAATTCTATAAAAGTGGAAGGTGTGATATCTGCAGTTTCTCTATGTACTTGATAAAATTTGTCAAAGTATTCTACTTATTTATTTTCTTGGACGATTTATTTCTAATTCATTGGCAGATCACCTATTAGATAAAAATTTTGGGGGCAAGAAACCCAAACCTTCAAAGGATGAGGGCCCTTCTTTGATGGATTTAAGTGGCTATAACCCAAAAAGGCAGGAATTTGATCCAGAATATGATAATGATGCTGAGCAATTACTTGCTGAAATGGAATTCAAAGAAACTGACACTGAAGAAGAGCGTGAGCTGAAGTTGAGGGTCCTGCGTATCTATTCAAAGAGGTATCTATCTAGTTATGATAATCTGGTCTTCCACTTGACTTCACACTTAACTAGACCAGGTAAAATGTATGTAAAGATAATTGTAAGATAGCCTTGAGTTAATGGTATAACCTATAGTGCAATTAACAAAATGAGAAATTTAGTAACTAATATACGTAATATAAATGTAGAGAATGATGACAATTACAATCTCTCTATTGCTTTGATACCAGATGATGTTGCTTGGACTCGAGATGAATTTTCGCAGGTTGTGCTTTGTGTATCCATTGCCTTTTATGTCCTGAATACTGCATTATGAATAATTAGAATATGAAGCATACCTGCATTCATTACTGATTTTGGTATTTACAAATTTTTTGAGAGGGGTGTTATGACTTGTAATGAATTCTTGTTTCTCCTTATTTTTTTATTCTATTTTTGTTGCGGATTTATGATTGAAATAAATTGTTGAAGGCTTGATGAGAGGAAGCGTAGGAAGGATTTCATCTTAGAAAGGAACTTGCTCCATCCAAATCCTATCGAGAAGGAATTATCTTCTGAAGAGAAGGAAATATGTCGCCGTTATGACGTCTTCATGCGTTTGCATTCCAAAGAGGAGCACGATGAATTGCTTAAGACTGTTATTCAGGAACACCGTATTATTAAAAGGATTCAAGAACTTAAGGTATGATACATTCTCGGCCTGCCAATTTTCCACTCAAAACAAATGTGTAGTTTCTTCCATTTTTCTTCAAATGAAATAAGAATAATAATTTTTTTTAATCAATTTTGTTTTATTTCTCTAGTTTGGGTGCGAGGCTGTTTTTCAGGTGCATTATTTGATGTACATGCCTTCATGTTTGGCCGTCTGAAGTTGATGATAACAACCCTGCCTTGCCACTTTGCCATCTAAATAATTATTTATTTATTTTTACTAATTCAAACTGCTGCACTTTTGTTCTTGTATTCTTAATAATTAATGGTTTCGTTTTTTTTTTTTTTTTGGATGGAGTAGGTGCCTTCTCTCATGAAATTTTCATATCAATCATGCAGGAAGCCCGAACTGCAGGTTGTCGCTCATCAGATGAAGCTAAGAAATATTTTGAGCAGAAAAGGAAGAGGGATGCTGAAGAAAGTGCCCGTAGCGGAAAAGAGTGTATTCCAGCTGGTCCAAGCAGCCAGGGTGGTTTAACTGTGCCGATATCTTCTGAATCAATCGGCAAGGATTCAAATTCACGTCAGGCTAATTCAACCTCTTTTAATGATTTAGATATTATGGCATTCCCTGGGGCAGATTTACTATCGGAATCTGTAAGTATGCATTTTCGCTTTTCCTATGACAAGTAAAAGAACTTAAGAAAGTATGCAGTTTCACTTTTAGTTACGTTTCGTTTGAGAGAAGAGGACAGGCTGGCTACTCTCTCTTAACCCTCAGCTGTTCTCCATAGATGAACCCTTTCTTTTGATAATAGATATATCCTTCTAAAACTGAAATTTTGTCATTCTCAGCTTGTAAGGGTTATCAAGCCGTGGTTGCTTATAAAAATGATACAAGAATTAGATACAAACATGAATGGATCTCGTCTAAGGTCCTTGACTCTTGATTATGATTAACCGATGCGTTGTAGTTTCCTTGGGGTTGGTTATTGGTTTTGTGAACAAATCACCATGTCAAGGACAAGATCTACTGTTGAGGCAATCTTGTTGATTCGAAAAAAAATTCTTGTTTTGATTATTAAGCTCTCTTAATTGCTTAAAATTGCATGGTTGGGGGGGAGAAACATGTTAATTCTTCGTGTTAATTTTACTTAAGCTAGGGACAGTCTTGGCATTTAAATTGCTAATTTTGTTGGACATGTTTGTCAATTATATTATACACACATGTATATTTAGATTTTGTGTTGGCAGGAGAAACGACTATGCTGCGAGATCAGGTTAGCACCGCCAGAGTATCATAAGATGCAAGAGATGATGACTATCCAAATCATCAGTGGCAGCATCTCCAAAAAATCCGATGCCTATCCCTTCTTCAACAAAATTGAACCAAGCAGAGTCGATAGAATCTATGATATGCTTGTGAAAAAAGGGTTTGCTCAGCCATGAAGATACCCTCTGTGGCTTTTTTCATTCTGTGTTAAATTTTGAACACAGATGTACCCCTTATTTATTTATTTATTTTTCTATATATATTTTTGCATTTTGTTCTAGAAAATGAGCAGAGCATCAAAACATTCTCTGGCATGTAACAAAAAGAGAAATGTTGAATGTTAAAACTTGCCTATTTTGAAGAATGAAATATTAGCCTTACGCAGGCTATTCAGAATGGTATAACTTTTTTTTTTATTGGTTAGTGAATGGTATAATTGTTGGAATGCCAATACACACACACACACACACACACATATCCATTGGTTCTTGTGTCTTATAAATGTTAGAGCTGATATTTCTTTGGCTTTGAACACTTCCCCAACTGGATAATTAGGAGATTGTTGATTGCTGTAGGGAATTTTTTTATTACAGTACCAGTTTTGCCTAAATTAGTAGTCTTGATTTAATCAAAATTATAAATGTACTCAAATAAAATTTATGATTTCAGTCAAACATATTTTAATTAAGTCTTTAAGAAATCAAAATAATTGATTCAGACACAACAGGAATTGTAGTGAAAAATTTATTGTAGCAATCGGCAACTCTTAATTTGAAGTTACCTCCTTTTTAAGTCCAAGATAAGGTTACATAGTTTTGTTCTACCCCTACGATTTTGGTAATGATGCTACCCATCCCTGGCAAATTGCACTACTACATTGCAGCATACTCGCACCTATAACTACACAACTACAATTATTGAAGGACTTGAGGTCTAGCTAGCACGGCATGATGGTTTACTAATTCAAGTCCGGGCACTTCCTTGCCTTGGGAATAGACTAATCAGCATCGTTATTTGCTTTTAAGACACCGGTTTAAACATTAATTGAAGTTATCAATGTGTGCGGGGGAGATGTATCCGAGTATCCAACCAACTCGGCTGTACACAATCCAAGGTTTCGTAACATTTTCATGTCATTTTACTCGTGTCTAACCAAAATAAAAAATTAAGTAAGATTAATAATTGTGAGCCACGATGGTATATGTGCTTGTTATGTATTGAGAGGGCATGCATATTTCGAGAAAATAAAATAATTATTCGTAAATATGTAAAATGAGAGAATGCTGATTTCAAATTTTAAGGTCACATTAGTTTATTAAAATCATATTCTTTGAATAAATATTGATCACCAGAGTAACAACTCGTGATTTATCGAAATCGAAAGTGAGAATATTTGTTGATCTCTTAAAATTTATATTCACACCATATCTTGAAATGATTATCTACATTAAAATAGTTATTCTCGTTAACAAAAATAAAAATAAAAATAAAAAATTTATCCAAATATCAACATTCTCTATTCAATTATAGAATATATTTTCAATGCATTAAACTTCAAATTTGCACAATTTTCCAAAAATGATGAAAATTAAGGGATTATGCAAATAATCAAGACCGGGGGTATCTCAGCAACTTTTTTAAACATTTCTTGTAAATACTGCTTTCTTATTTTGCAACTTCTCTATTCAATTGACTCTCCAAAAGTTTTTTTGTTTAATTAATTTTATAGCAATCTTGCTAAACCATCCCTTATTACATTAAAAAATATTCATCCTTAATTTTTTTTGGGTAATTTTTATTTCAAAAAATTTAATTTCCAATGTTAATTATAAGTTCTATTTAAATGAAAAGGTATTAATTTAGGGAAGCTAGAGTGATCATTTAATATATTTCCAGCAGGCGAACTTGCATTAATATGAACTCCATTTACAGGTTTTCGAGGGAGCTCAGCTGGTAACCAAAAAAAAAAAAAAAAATATATATATATATAAATAAATATAGTTGTTGATCAGAAGCAAGATAGAGAGGATACTGAAAGAGGGTAGGGGAAAGTATTAGCATACTGGAAAGAAAGGCTCTCGCCAGGATTTAGGGAGCCTCCATCGTTGACAAGGCAATCGTTGAAAAAGATTCGCCTGAATATATGAGGATTTATCAACCTCGCCGAGCTGAACCAACCGCAGTTTAGGTGGAGGTTGAACACCCGGCAACCTGTGACGCAAACATTCTGGATTTGAACTGTGTACGTTGGAATTCCATTTGGGAGTGGGCTCGTCGGTCCTTGGAATATCACTACGTTGTCCTTCGAACACCCCCACCCTGCTCGATTAAACGAGGAGGAACCACCATCATCATCATCCTCCTCCTCTCCACTCCCCTCTACTTCAAGTAAACATGAAAGAGCTATATATGTTAACAGATTTCAGATGTCGTCTAAACAAAAATTTTTGAAAGGAAAAATATTTTTTTAGCAAAATTTTCAATAATAAAATTGTACTAAAAGACCCCCAGTTGGCATTCTTGTAATAAAAAAAATTATTTTATTTATTTTGAAATAGTTGGCATATAATGAATCCATATTATCATATATGCTAAAGCTTTTTTTGTTGTAAAAAATTATTCTTTGAAGAAGAATAAAAAGTAGACATATATATCGATATAAGTTGAACCCCTCCATTTTATGTACAATTGATGTCCCTCCAAATGTAAACACTCATTTTCTTACTTGTGAAAAGTTATTACTAATTAAGAGAAACTGCTATTGAATAGGGAATTTTTAAAACTTTTAAAAATCTCATTTAACTCTCTATTTTAGAGAAATTATCTTAAGCAGAGCTTATGTGAACAATGGAACTTAAGTTAAATCTTCGTTTGAAGCTCTACGTTTTAATATAAAATTCTATAAATCTCTATAAATACGAATTACGAGACTGTACAATTTAACCTTTTTACTCATTGCACAAATCACGAGACATTAATTTTTATATAATTTTATACAACTTCAAACATATCCAATATTGACGCTCTATGATGGGGTACTAGAGTTTTTCTTTTATCTATATTATCGTTTTTTTTATTAAGCGTAAGTGAGAGTCTCAAGCACTGTACAAGAGCGGAAACAAATAAAAGCTTATGTATTTAGGTCGAATCTGGTGATGTACATATCGTAAACAAGCTAAAATTGTGTATAAGTGTGTGTGTGTGTGTAAACAAACCACTGAGAGCCATTTTATAAAATGCAATATTCATTTTCCCATGTGCTTATATATATATAGATTCTAGTTTGGCGAATTTAATTAAATACATGGGATTAAAAAAGAACGCTCTGTACCTTTCCCACGCTAGCTCTGCAAAATTTTTGTACAAGAAACAAATTTACCCGATATTAATGAAAAAAGATCAAACTATAGTTGCCCTCACCACCAAAGGCCAGTAGTTTCCGAGAAAATCCAGGTTGGTTTTCCCACAGAGAAGCCAGTTCTTGAGATATAGCATTACTAGGTGTTTCCACTGACTGAGAATTCCCGCTAACTGCGTAATTAAATCCACGTTAAAAGAGCAAAATTTCAAGGTTTTTCTCCTATGACAACTCCCTACCATTAGAAAAATAAAAAGAAAAAGAAAATTGCTAGAAATTAGAAAATCCATCAGTCGCAAAGTGTTTCTCCTCTTCTCCCAGTTTGGAGCTTAGAAAATTAGGACTGCAAAGTTTTATTCACTTCTCTCTTCGCTAACTTTGAGATTGTGTTTGGATCATTAATTTGTGAAGGAATAAGGGAAAGAAAAAAAAAAGGTGGGGATTGAAAATATATTATCTTATTTGGGTTATAACAAAAATAGAAGGAAAAAAAAAACATGAAATTTAAGAAATTAAAAATAATTAAATTAACAAACTAGTATTAATAACTATTTTTTATTATTATATTTTTTAATCCAATCAAATAAGGGTATTTGTTTAGATTTTAGGTTCCCTCTATTTTCCGTACTTTCCCTTTTTCTTTCTTTCTTTTTTTGTCATTGTATTTCTTTATGTCCTTACCAAATACTTAAAGCGTGTGGAAGAATTTAACGAGAGAAATAGAAAAGAAATATAAAATATCAAATGTATTTTTTTAAATTGAATAAAGTAAAAATTAAAATATAAAATTTATTTATTAATAAATTAGTTTTTTTAATTTAATTATTTCTAATAAAAATCTCAAATTCTATACGCCTTTTTATTTCTTATCATAAATTAAACATGAAGCGAGATTTTAAATACTTATTTTATTTTATTTTCTCTTAATAAGTTTTTAATTCAAACACAATATTAAAACAACAAAGGTATAAAAAACAATAAATATAGAACAGAAAAAAAATACTTTTCTAAGGTAAACTACGTTGGATGCAGGTAAATGGGTCTATCATCCATGAAATGAAAGGGACTCTTTGTCTTTGCTGAATATGCAACTTATGAGCCTTATTTAAGTGTATGTGCAAACTTCAACAAATAAGCCTTATTCAAAAGTATGTGAGATAGTGATACACTGGTCACTGCAAAAAAATTGATGGGTCTAACTTGATCATAGTAGTAGTTTGCAAGTTGAGAATTGGTCAAGACTTTATGTGGAAATTATATCTTAGTATTAAGACGATGCGTGATTCCGCTGATTAGAGTTCTGCTTTGTTAAATGTGTGTGTGTGTGTGTGTGTGAGAGAGAGAGAGAGAGAGGGTACCAAAGTAAACCGCAAACGCAAAACTCAAGCCCAAAACCATAGAAGCCTTGCAAAGCCTCGGGACAACAGCTTTTCCCATAAAACTCTTTGTCGAATCTCCTTCACCGTACTTCAAACTATCCTTGAAGCCCAGTTGAAATCCACCATAAACACACAAAGCAATAAAATATATGATATCCTTACACAAATATATGCATGTACAAGGAAGAGAGAGAGAGAGAGAGAGATTTTCAGTTCAGAAATCTGTATGAACTTTTAGCAACACATGAGGAACAGTGATTTGTAAAATAAGAGATGGGAACTTACACCGTTAGAAACTGTTGCCAAACGGAAAGCAAATCTAGCATCGAAAGTCAGGTAGATGATCTCTCTCTCTCTCTCTCTCTCTATGTATATATATACACACATGTATATGATTAAAACTGCCACTGTATACTAGCCGGTGCTTGCAGGTCTGACTGGCGTGCGCGGGTAGTAAGTAATGTGCTAGTTGAGACTCCGGTGCAGTGACCATGCATAGGACTGCTAAGGTGAAAAGACTGTATTCCGATGAAATGTTAGGGTATTGTAATAAAAGATAAAATAATATATGAATTTTTAATAAGATAAAAAATAAATATTTTTTGAAAATTTTAAAAATTTTAAAATTTTTATTTAGTATCAATGACACCTAAAAATGTTATCTGTGTTATGCACCTATTTTATTTTTATATTTTATATAATAAAATTAAATTACTTAGATAATAGTTATATAGATAATTGTAATTCAGTTGTGCAATTAGTAGTTGAGAGATTTTAGGATATGAGTGATCAGGTTAGAGGTAGTGAGTGGTTAGTTATTAATATTAGGGAATTTATGTATTGATGTTATCAATGAAAGGGAGGATAAATTTTAATCAAGAGATTTCGAGTTACCTCAATCTGAATTAAAGGAAGGTTCTACGTCTCAAAATGGATTTTTTTAATTTCTTTTAGTTTTCTATCCCTATTCAAATTCTATATCTTTCTTTTTATTTGTATTCAAATAATGCGCACATAATAATTGGTATCAAAACCAATCGTTCCTGAGCATATTAAACGATCAGCAATGATAATAAAATCAAAGTTGTAAAAATGATGGGTGATAATTTGTGTGAGGGTTTGTTGAAGATTGAAGCACTGGTCTTTGAAGCAATTGAGACAACACGCCAAATTCAAGAAGATATACATCAATGGAAGGAAGAGTTTTATGTGAATGTATCAGCTTTAACTCTTCTTCCAGTTAATGATTACCATCAAACAGCTTTAATTTCAATTAATGATTATGATTTGAAGCTTAACCGTTACAATGCTAAAGATAGTTGTTACAATTAGACTTCAACTTTACTGCCTGTGTTCCAAAAGATTCTAGAAGATACTGTGACAGATGGTTTAAAATGCTATAAAGATAAAGAAGTGGGATGACTATCGCCATTTAAATTTAGGATTTATCTAAACCTTGAGGACAAGGTTTATTTTCAGGAGGAAAGAATATTATGTACCTATTTTATTTTTATATTTTATATAATCAATTTAAATTATATAGATAATAATTATATAAATAATTATAATTCAGTTGTGGAATTAGTCGTGGAGAGATTTTAGGATAGGAATAGTCAGTTTAGAGATAGTGAGTGGTTAGTTATTAATGTTAGAAAACTTATGTATTAATGTTATCAAAGAAAGAAGAGATAAATTTTAACTGATATTATGAATCAAGACCTCAATCTGAATTAAAAGAGAGTTTCATGCCTCAAAGTAGAATTTTTTAATTTCTTTCAACCTTCTATCCCTATCTAAATTCTATTTTTTTCTTTTATTTTTATTCAATTAGTGCGCATGTAACATAAAGTTAGTTAAGTTACTTTTTCTTTTTTTTTTTTAGTTATTATAAAGTAAAATAAAAACTAAAGAAGGAAAATATTTATGCTCCCCATTTTCTCATTAGAGCATATAATTGTAGCAAACTCCAAAAGTCGATCGGGATTGTATTTACCGACTGAGATGGCATATGGCATTTTACCGGTTGGTCCTGACAGAATTTATTGCTTGGTAAGCCTACTGGAAATGGACAGAAATTTTCACTCTATTACAAAACTGCCTCGGGTTGTAGGCTTTGTTCAACCCTACTATTTCACTAGGGGTCTATCTTGCGCCATTGACCGGCAGGGGACCTGGGGAAGATGTAAATATCTGAATTGCCGCATTGACTGCCAATAAGTTCAACTGCACTGTCACTTTGCAGAGGTCATTTAAATTTACTAGTGCTTAAGAAAATTGCCAAATTACGGTCCCAAAAGACTGAACAGATAAATGAATGTGTGGCATTTGTGTATGTATAGAAAAATGTGTATATATATGTGGATATATGGTAAGGTAAGATCACATGATCATGCATGCCCTTATAAATTATCGGCTAAGCCTTGATGCATCTATGTAGGATAGAGAATGGAAATGAATGTATCATGTATCATCCTAGATTGCACAATTATAAGGATGTAAAGGCTCCATTTTACATAGTTATGGATTTCCATTTATTAAATTTTAAATTAAATTGTATTAGAAGGCAAAAAAGAGTTAATTTATGTAATAATAATGATATGCGTCTTGGAGGACAGGTGTCCACGACAACAGTCAAATAGGATTTCCTATTACTTGAGGTCGATCTAGTAGATAAACTCCTGGTTAGTTAATTTTTTTTTATATAATAATTACCACTTACATGGTGAAATAATCTTCTCATAAACTAGTGGAAGTTACTTTTATAAGGAATTTTAAATAATATATTAGTTATTTACGATAATTTTAAATTTATCATAATGTGTTGTGCTAAACTATTCTAATAATAAATTAGTAGGTGATATTTATATTCATCCATTAATTTTTCTTATTCTATAGTGGTTTTAATTTATTAAATGAAAAAAGAATAATATGATGTGAAAAAAAACTAATTCAGAAGTGTAAATATTCTCATCTTAATGAATTTTATGATAAATTTATATCTAAACTAACCAAAATATATTTAAATAAAATTTTTAAATAAATATACTAAATTTCTTAATTTTATTCTTAAAAACAAAAAAAAAGGGTGAGAATTTCAAAAAACACGGGAAAAAGTGATAGCTTGGTATTTATGTATTTGATAAGATAAGATATGATGGATGAATCAAAAGCCTTAATTGTGACCACTGTTGAAGGCATTAATAAGGATAGAGCATGGGATGTGTATATCATCCAGAACTGGAAAAATAATCGCATGACCAACAATGAATAATAATAGGAGTCAAGCAACTTGCAACCCAACATTAATTAATTAACCACAATTATGGGGACTAATTTGTATTGACGACTGTGTTCACGTTTTATAATCATGTATATATTCAAACACATTTGTTAAAACGGTGTTTCGGGACACCCATAAAAAATCTTTTGAAAATATATTATTTAATAATATTATATATATATATATAGATATATATTTTTGTGTATAACTTTATTAAAGTGAAAAATATTATTATGTAATATGTATTTATTGGTGTTTAATGAGTTCCTCGACATCCCATATTCATTATCTCAAATTAATGAAATGTTAAATAATTAATTTTTTTTTAAAATTGAATCAAATTATATTAACTTTATAATGATTTATATATTTATATCTTGTTATAGTCATATTCCTCTATCAATAAATTCGTATTTGCATTGTGTTTGGTATGGATTGTATTATTTGATCCGTAACTAATATTATCATTCAAAAAAAAAAAAAAAAATAAATTGAAAATCTTAGGAGCTTTTACTTTCGATAACTTTCAAAATATTTTTTTAGTAACTACTTCATTTTAACACATTGCCAACTTATTTCAAGTAGACATTGAGATGGAGGGATTTCTGATTTTTTTTTTTTTCCTCAATCTCAATGAAAAAGATGAAATTCAATCATTTTTGACGAAATGAAATGGTAACATGTTATCTAACCATCCCCAAAAAAAAAACAAAGAACTATGTATGTGAACTAAATCAAAATTTTAACCAACTTACAATCAAATCGAATCGATTTAATTATATTCTGATTTCATATAATTAATTTTTTGTTTCCAAAAACTAGAGTAAGTATATGAAAAAACCTTTAATTTTTATTTATTTATTTATTTTTTTCCAGCCAGTCTATTGTAAACCAAATCTTCATCCATGTCGTATAGGCTACTCATTTCAAAAAATAAAAAAATCCCCAAAAAACCCCCCTGCAATCCCACATCGGAAACTGACATTACTATTAGGTGTTATATATAATCTTGGCTAGAGAACGTTGAGCGTCGCATTTAGTTGCGTGAGCCTGTAACTTGTGCGAGAGCATCAAAGTGATTAAAAGTTAGTCGGACCAAAAGGGGGGACCGGATCGGCGGGAGGATGGTTTCATAGAGCAGCAAATACTTTCCGCTCCTGTCGGTGGAAGGATGACGGGCCGGTACTCTGGCCCACGAAAAGCCTCATGGGCTGTTCTCATTACAACATTGACTTTTTGGTTAGGCGTTATATATTGTAGAAAATCTTTTAAAAAAACTAGAACTCGAATATTTTCTGATGAAATGCCAAAAAAAAATACAAAAATAAGTACTTAATGGCATTCTTCCACCGTATTTTTTAATTTTTTTTTAGGTAGAGTGAAAAAAATCACATTAACATTTTTGAATTAAAAATAAAATTATAATTATAATTACTTTCAAAATGTAGAAAAATATTATAATAGTTTGTACCTTTAAAAATATTATAACATTATTGCAGGCTATTTTTGGATAATAATTTTCCTCATATTGGTTTTGGCTGCATGGCGTTAATTAACTGGTATTTATTTGATAGGTTTGCTTATTTTTTATTTTTATTTTTATTTTTTTACATGTTCCCCTTGAATGAAATTAATTTATCCTTCTTCAGGCCCAAAAAAAAAAAAATACTTATTTAAAAAAATAGAGCAAGAGTATTAACCCGTGTAATTGTAATTAAGCCCAATGGTGAAACCAGGGGTCTCTTACCGTTGAGAGCCTTGGCCAACTGTTAGAAAAGGCCGGAAAAAAAAAAAAGGAAGGGACAGCCAAGAGCCGTAGGGCGGGCAATGGGTTGGATTGCGGGTAGAACCAAAAAACAAGGGCGTGGTGGGCCGGATCGGCTCATATCGGTTACATCGCTAAATATCGAAGATAATTATCTTTTTATTCCCTATACGTAAGGTAAAAATCACTTACACTCCCAACTTTAAAAACATTCTTCTACATCCATTGTATGTTGAATTAAAGTAAAAAGGATAAAAAATTCATCGTATATAATAATTTTGACTCTAACTAAGCCTCTGTCTGGGAATAAGAAGTAGCTACCAGTTATTAGTTTTTTGCTATTTTTTTTAAATTATTAAAGTTACCCTCTTACATTTTAATTTTCTTTTAAATTTTCAAAGGTAAAAATGTCAAATTAAAAAAAAAAGTTAAAAAACTAACTACTAAAAACTAGTTTTTTTTCCCTTTCCCAAACAAAAAGTTAGTCTTTTAATACCTAGTTACTAGCCAATTATCAAAAAACTAATTTTTTTTTCTTTCCAAACGGATCCTAAGTTTAAAAATTACATATGTACCCTCTGTACTTTATGTTACTTACACTTATACCTCTTAATTCTATTTAGTTTTTAATGAGTATTTTTATTTTTTCACTTGAAAATTTAACTCCGTTTATAGTTTCACTTTAACCCAAAGTACAAGAGATACAAATATAGATTTTTAAAATTTAACGGATGTCAGTAAATTCTATCTTAAGTAGAGGGGATGAAAAAACAATTACTCCACTATTAAATAGCAGCAGTTAAACAATTAATAGACGTGATAATACACAAAAGGTTTAAGCATGGGCACTTCCTAGTTTGATCACAAGGCTTGATCTTTTAATCATAGCAATCGTGGTTCTAAAGTTTTAATTTAGAGCAATGTTAAAAAAATATCACATCAAATGGCCACATAATCAATCAATTAATATATAGCCATGTGGCTTATTTGACTGAAAATTTCTTCACTAAAATTTATCTATGAATCTCATTACAATAAATTAAAATCTTATCTCATATCTAGCATATGATCCATTAAACATGGTATTTATTAACTAAAGTCTACGTAGGGTTTATATTTTAACAAACTTAATTCCTCATATCTAGTATATGACTCATTTAACGGAATATTTATTAACTAAAGTTCAAATAGGGTTTCCACATTGAAAAAAAATTAAAAACTTATACCCTAAAATAAAAATTAATCAAAAGCTTAGCGTAGAGAAATAATTTGTCCTAAAATGAAAATCCACTTGGGATTTATTTTGTGCAATGGTCAAAAAATTAGGTGTACATCCATTGTAATAAATCAAAATTGTAGACTCCGAAGTGAAATACGAACAAAAGCTTAGGGGGTGAAAATCATAATTTACCCCCCAAAAAATCAAGCCCTAATTAGTTCATCCAATATGATGGTTTGTTTGCTAGGAGGAGCAAGAGAGAGAGGAAACTGCAAGAGGGTATGAGAAGGAATTAGCATAGCTGAAAGAGATGCTTTGTCCAGCAGAGAGTGGGTCCCCATTGTTGACAAGGCAATCGTCGTAAGCGATTCGGCTGAACATCTTAGGGTTGATGGTCCTTGCAGAGCTGAACCAACCACAACTTAGGTGGACGCCGGAGACATTGCAACCTGTGGGACAAGCATTCTGTAGGTTGACCGTGTAGGTTGGGATGCCACTTGGGAGTGGGCTTGTCGGTCCTTGAAACAGTACAACGTAGTCGTTCGAACACTTAAGCCCAGCTCGAAGCAATCGATGATTCCCTTCAACTGAATAATTATTTTATAATAAGAAATTACACAATAAAAATTTTTAAAAATAAATGGACTCTCTTTTTTTTTTTTTTTTTACAATTTGTAGAAATAGAAATAGAATCTGAAACTATTATTATACATAACACATGTCTTTTTCCTAATTTGAATAGGAATAGAAACGAATCGAGTTGTTTCAGAGCTATTCGATTTCGGTTCGAGCTCGATTTATGACTCAAACGAGCTTGAATCGAATTTGATACATGGCTTAATCAAATTCGAGGTCAAGCTCGATTCGGCTGAAAAACTTGGTTGATAAAATAATATATATATTTTTAATATTTTTAAAATATATTTTAAACTAAAACAACGTCGTTTTGATATAATCAAATTATTTGTGAGCCGAGCTTGAGTTTAAAATCTTTTTATGGAGTTGATCTCGATCTTGTAAAAATATTCGAATCGAGCTCAAACTCGGTATAAAAAGGTCTAACTGAATTCGGATAAATTAAAGTAACCTATTTTCCTCTATGAATTTAAGATTTACTTTGGGGAGAAAGAAATTAATTTTTTAATAATTAATTTTTTATAGTTTAATATATTTTCTTTCATAGTTTAATTCAAATTTAAAATATAAAAATAATTTTAATTATTTAAAAAAAAAGAAATAAAGTTAATAGCCAAATGATGACTCTCTCCAAATTGTGCCTAAAACGTACGAGTGAGAGTGGGAGAGAGATACCAAAGCAATCAGCAAACAAGAAACCCAAGCACAAAACCGCAGCGAATTCGCAAAGCATCTGGACGACACCGTTTCCTATAAAAATTCCCATCTCGAATATCCTGCAAATCCACCATAAACAAACATGTTACACTCAAATGAGGGAAGAAAAACTATCTTAATTTATATACATAAAAAAGATGTCAAGTTTATATAAATATAGAGGGAGTGAGAGTGAGAGTGAGAGATTTTCAGTTGGGGAAAAATATGTAAGAACTTTTACTCACAAAAAAGGCAACAATTCTCTGGGCCACAGAGAGAGAGAGAGAGAGAGAGAGAGAGAGTTTCAGTAGAGAAACTTTTACACACAAGAACAGGAACAATTCTTTGGGACAATAAGATATTGGAAAGGTACACAATTAAGTGGTGGGAAACCTAGTAAATAATGACAGAATTTATAAACAGGTTTTCCAATATTACTTTGGAAAAGGTTCATCTATTTCCAATTGACTGGGGGGAAAATCTGAAGATCTCGATTGCCCCCAGTCGCTGCTTAAGGGGGAAATAAATCATTTCTATATATGAAAAGTTTATTAACTGATGGTTCGTTTAGTTTATTGTGAGCCCAAACCACTGCAAAAGTGGGACATAAATCAGTTCTACGTGTGAAACGTTTCTTAACTGATGGCAGTTTATCGTATGTTAAGATCGAGGTGTATCCAAATATATTGCTGGATGAGTGTTGCCTTTTTTTGCTGCATCCCTTAATTTTGTTTGGGGCAGCCTTTGAAATTTGTTGCTAAATATGTCGTCCAGATTTGTGCTAGTTAAAGGTTGCCAGTTGTAAGGATTTAATTAAAATTTTATTTTATTTATTTAAAATGGCAACAGGCGGATTGCAGTCAGGATCTTGAAAACCTTCCCATCCTCCGTTAAAAAACCATGTCCCAAAACCGTTCCATTCCCCACGGGAATTGACGGGTTCATACTATCTCTATACCAAACGGGGTTCAGAGAACCATGATCACCACAGTTTAGTATTAACACTTACAAAATCATAATCATAAATAATACTCAAACCATACTTAAAAATTCCATATCGCAATTGACCAAATAATTTGATGGAAGTACTACATCGTTCATTATGAAATCAGGCCTAATATAGTTTAAAGAAGAATACAGAGAGTTAAGAGATTAGTATATGCAGATGCATGCATCAAATGTTGAGATGGAGACAAAAGAGTACCTTAATAGTAGCCGGACTCTTGAAGCAGAAGACAATGTGAGAGAGGAAGACGGAACGTCACAGATGAAGAGAGATACGGGCTATGCTTGTCGTGTGAAAAACTTTATTTAATGTTTAAAACTTCATATTTATATATATAGGGTATTTTAGTAATTTAATTGTCGGGGCGAGATAGATATAGGACGGGGCGGGGAATTGAGACAGGGAAAAAGGTATACCAAACGTGTCCCATTCTCTATTGGGATTTATTGGGTCCTACTAAACCCATATTCATGGAGCAAAATCACGGATTTGGGGAGAAGAATCGGGACGAAACAGTTTGGTTCTCCATCGTTTTGATATAAATTGCCATCCCTATTAATAATTATATTTTTACCCCAATAATTAGAATGCCAGAATCTACCCGTGGTATGCTACCAGTTTTGTTGTGGAATTCTTTGATTAATTGTTCGTAGCCTAATGATAACAGAGTATTCCCTCACTTATACCAGTCATTCAAAGTTTTTCGAGTACTTCTAGTACGTGGAAGTCTGCAGTCGCTACCTGTAAAGGTGTATACGGGATGAAGCACGCTTGGTAACCATAGCCAGCAAACGGCTACGAAGGGTAAATCAGCCTAGGTAAGCCCTGGCTGACTGGCTTGACCGAGGGAAACTGTTAGAAGCCCGCATAGAACGGTAACCCACCTCCCAAAGGAGAGTCGAACTCGGGACTTAGCTCCTAAGCTCTTAAGGCGCCCCTGAACTCTATTCGACCACTCCCACTGGGGCAGAAAAAAAAAAATTTTCCAAGTACTTAAATGCACGCTTCGCGGTTTTCGAATAAAAAATTTTACAATACAATAAATTCAATTGAAAGCATTTTTTATTGTCTTTGGGCGTTGCTGTTACATTTACAATAATTTTTTTCTAACATTACAAAACGATATCGTTTTGGATAAAAAAAAATATAAATTTTTTTTTTAAATCTAATATAATTTTTGCACTCAAATTTAATACACTTTTTAATTCAAAGTACATCCTATTAGGGTGGAGGTATTTGAGTGTGTATCAGATTTGAAACTTTTTTTTTTTTTTTTCAAAATGATGTTATTTTGGAATGTTGTAAAAATATTTAAAAAAATTATTGTAAATACAGTATTTTTGCGTTGGCACTGGGGAGGTTTCACTCCAACCCGTTTAAATTTATTTAAAAAAATGAGCAACATATCAGCTAATCATGATTGAATAAGTTGTAATTAACGACTCAAATTTAAATCGTTTATTTAAAATTTTGATTTTCTCTTAAAAAAATACGATATATAAAAAAATAAAGATATATTAAAGTTCTAAAAAAAAATAAAACAATGTTTAAAATAAAATTAGGATGATGAGTTCAATTTATAAAAATAAAAAAAGGATTAAGGTGAAATTGGGCACAAGAATTAAACATTATTTTTCAATCTAAATTCAAATTAGGTAAAAAATTGTTTATTTGATGAGTAACATGTCTAATAATATTTCTCAATCTTTTGATGACTTCGAATTGGGATGAAATTTGCTTAATTGGTCAAAAACATATGAAATATATTTTTCACCTTTAACAAAGCCGGAAATGCAAAAAGGGGGGCCAAATAGGTCCAAGAATAAAATAGTAATGAATATTAAGGGCCCGTTTGACAACGCTGTCGTTTTTCTGTTGTTGTTTTTCTGTTGTCATTTTCTGTTTTGTGTTTTCTGTTGCTATTTTTTTTTTTCTAAAATGAAAACTGAAACTGTGTTTGGTAATGTAGTTTTGTTTATAATTATTAATTTTTTTATTTTCATAAAATATTTAATTTTATTAGTTTCTAAAAATTTAA
>QLOD02000024.1:26286218-26330128 GCA_003260245.2 Sideroxylon spinosum | reverse complement strand
ATTCACCCCTCTTATTTATAAAACATCCAAATCAAGTCAAAAGTTATCCCCCTCCATAAACATCACATCAACGTGGGTCAACCCTCTAAAACTAATACCCCTCTTATCTTATATCCCCTCTAAAACTTATCCCCTGAAATTTTAGCACCATCCAATCGGCCCCTTAGGTATATATTTATAAAATATGTGAGATTTAAGGGCTCATTTGGAGTCTCAAATAAAATAAAAAAAGTTCAAAGCTCTTCAAAAGTTTCACCTTTTTCAAACTCCAAAAAATTCCAACTTCTTTTAAAAAATTTTCAAAATCCGTTGGAATGGACCAAAATAGCAGTTCTAACGGTTTTGCCAAATTTTTTTAAAAGTTATACTGATATTTGTACCAAAAAATTTCACAAAACTCTAAAAATTTTTAAGATTCTCCTCTAAAAATTTGTAACGTGTTACTTTATATAATTTTTAACAACTTTATATCAAATCAATCACAAATATCTAACCATTATTTCAAAACAACCTTTTATATTCCAAACTTCAAAAAATTATACTTTTATTTTGTTTTTTTTTGGGACTCCAAACGGATCCTAAGTTTACAAAATTGAAATTATAAAACAATTTACCTTGTAAAGTTTTCACTCACTGCATAAAAATCCCACACAAGTCACTGTTCAATTGAAAACTATTGATTTTCCAACAAAAAAATCATCTTACTATTGTAATGATTTTAGATAAGATATAATAGTAATTACTCGTTATTACCCATATAATCTAAATGAGTGGTGAATCGAGCGGAAACCAAAAGAATGGAGGTAGATTAAATGCAAAGTTTTACCCATAAAAAATTGCATTTAAAGTTACTTCCATTATGAAAACCGTTGAAATACTGATGATGTTTTTGAAAATTTTGAAGAGATAAATGTTGGATTTTTGAAATATTAATAATTAAAAGTTGGATAAATGAGACAGACAAAAATATATGGTAGTGTGTATATTTTTTAAGATATAACTGTTACTTTCAAGAAAGAGGAGGGACGGAGGAGTCTTGCTTGTGATTTGATCGTTTCAATTTTGCTTCATAGCAGGGGGGAAGCCCATCCCATCCCTCTCTTTGCTGTCAATTCCTTAAAAAATGGACTCTCTCTCTCTCTCTCTCTCTCTCTGCATATATATATATATATATATCGCACAAAACCTACATCCATCATCTTATAATTACCCCATAAACCCTCTTAGGTTGTCATTAGTAGGCTTGTGTTCTCTGCATTTGCAAGCGCCTAAGGGAAAACAAATAAAATGTTGGGTTTAGAGGAAATTGGAGGAGAGGAGCTTCCACTTGCGAACCCAGACCCAGTTGTTTTAGAGCTCGATAGATTGCGCAACCAACTCAAAGGTTTCTCCTCTCTCTCTCTCTCTCTGTGTAGCGAATCAATGGACTTAATAACTTGTAGTGAAATGGCAATGAACAATCATCAACGGTCTGTTTATTGTTGCTTTTGATTTGGTTCATTTTATTATCCTTTGCATCTATTGCTTTGAAGTACTTATGTGATTGTAAGGTGTAGGACACAGAAGCACAACTGTTCTATCGGCTAATTAGCATGATTATAGAGAGAGAGAGAGAGAGAAAAAAAAAAAAAGCCAAGAAGGATTCATGGTGTTAAAGAAAGGGCTTTTTAATTATTCAATTGACTGGCATTTTGTCATCTATATAATATAGGAAAGTTTTTTAAATTGTCTCAATCTCAACCTAAGATCCAACTAAGAAATATATATATATATATTTTTTTTTATTCAACAATTGAGATTATTTTTATATTTTTAACTTTCTACTTAATTTTTATTTCCGTGAACTCCACTATCATTTACCTTACAAAATAGCTTAGACTTTTTAAATTTCACCATATTTCAAGGTGGAACTATGGTGGAGATGGGTAGAGATGATTTGTAAATCATAATTTTTGTTTTCGCGTTTTCTTTTATGGTATTTATCAAAAATTAATTGGAGAGAGAGAGAGAATACAAAACACATGTAGCCTAAAATTTTGGAAAAAGAAAATTAAAACCCATAAATTATCATAATTTTTTTGATTTGAATTTTTTGTTTAAAGTTTTAATTATATAAGAAACTTAATACTAATTTTGTTTAGAATGCTGTATGCACGTGTTATTGTTAGTGTGAAACAATATTAACCTTATGCACATTGATACGGGCTTCAGTATTTGGTGGCCACCAAATAAATGTTCCGACATTGAACCAAAGGATGTAATAAGAATGCAGCAATCAAATATTTACTTTTGATTTGGTCTTCCCACCTATAGTTGCTTTTCACAATCCTTTGTGTAATTTCCCTGAAACCCATGCTCTTTGGTGATAATCTCGCTGGTATTTGGGTTTCTATTGGATCTCATGGTGGCAGTATTGGCATTGTGGTGCTTCTGTATATGTCAAAAGAAGGTGTGACAGCAAAGTAGTTTACAAATATTTAATTGATAGAATTAATTTAATTTGGAGTTCTAGCCCTTTTTTTTTTTCACTGGAGAAATGTACTCAATGTTTCAGTTCACAGAGGTCCTTATTTACTCAATTAGGTTGCGTAAATGCAGTGATTGTTAAGAGGGTAAAGTTTTAATTTTTAAGTATGTTCGGTTGTTTGGTTTTGAAGGTTTACGTTTAATTTCTTAAAACTTAATCATGTTTGGCATTAGAAACATGGTGAAGAATGTTTCTCCATCTTCTTGGAAGTCTAAAATGAGAATCTTGGCCGAAAACCATGATGTAAAAAGTAATTTTTTACGTAATAATGTTTCTAAGCCACTTGGGATAAAATGCGAATTTGGACAGAAAACGAATCACGGGTATACTAGTCATTTTTTTACTCGAATTCAGGTTGCGCCAAAATTGTTTAGCTAATAGAAATCATGTGGAGGAATATTTCTTAGCCATTTGGAAAGATTAGAATGCAAATCCAGGTCTAAAGGTAAATTTGATGTAAATCGATCAAATTTTTTCTCATGTTCAAACTGGGTCAAAATTTGCTTAGATAATAATAACCATGTCAACGAATTTTTATAAGGATTTTTGTAGTTAGAATGTGAATCTGCACCAAAAATGGGCCTACGGATAAAAAATATTGTTTTTTAACTGCTGTTTGGATTAGGTAAAATTGACATAATTTATATAATAAATTTGCTCAATAATTTGATAGTTATATATTACATGAACGGCTGAGATTGATTCTTTTTAAATGAACGGCTGAAGGAGGCTGGCATGAGTAACCAATAGTTAATAAATAACACGTGTAGGAATATTTCTTTCTTTTGGGATGCCCAAAATGCAAATTTGGGCCAAAAATGGGCCTAGTGGTAAAGTGATTATCTATTTGCTGTAGATTAGGGTCGAGCCAAAATTTGTTTAGTTGATAAAAAATATGTTGATGAAAATTTCTGAAGGCTTTGGAAAGCTATGAATGCGAAGCCTAGGTGAAAATGGATCCAGAAGTAAAATTGTAATTAATTGTAATTTGTCACTTGAATTTGGATCGATATGAAATTTTATTAAGTTGATAAGAAACTTGTTGAGGAATATTTCTCAGCTTGTTGTGAAGCCTAGAATGCGAACATGAATTAAAAACGTGCCGAAGGGTAAAATTGTAATTTATTTTGATTCGAGTTTAAATTAATTCAAAGTTTGCTTAGTTGATAACAAACTTCTTGAGGAATATTTCTCAATTTTTGAGAAAGTCTAAAAAGCAAATATGAACAAAAAAATAGGGTTAGGGATAAGACAATCAATTTTCAAGAGAATTTATCACTCGTTAGAGAGTTAGAACTAAATGTCTTTTAAGTCCTCTTATTCCAGCAATTTCTCACCCTTTATCCTAGACCCTCAAAGGTTAACATTTAGCCCCTTAGGAGGGGAATATTTTACCTCTTTAAATTTTTATGCAGCATACTAAACATAATTAAAAATCATTCATCCCCTTTTAACCCCATACAAACACACTCTTATTAGATATTATTTTCAGTATAATTTACATATAAACAGATATTCTGACAATGGCCTAATAAAGCAAAGTAAGGAAAAGAACATTAGTTTAGGTAAAATCCTCTGGAAAAGCATCTCATTGAAGGCTAGATCCTTGAATTTACTGAATTTATTTTTGCTCTCATTTTCCCACTTGTGATGCTGAGTTTCTTTTGTTCTCTTTTTTTTTTTTTTTTTCTTTTTTGTCAGTATATGAGATTTATGTTTTGACAAACTGTCAGATATAGAAGTTTTTCCTCATCAATGAAAATAAACTAACTTTTTTGGTCTTATATCTTCATATATCAGATAATGGTACATGCTTCTTGTTTGTTATGTAAGAGTCTCAAATGCTAACTGACTAACAAATTCAACCTCCCATCGTAATCATTTTGACTCATATTTCAGAGAAGCATAGGGAATTGGGAGTTGCTCAAAGCGAAATCAAGGCATTGAGAGCAAGCGAAGTCCTGAAGGATAAAGCTATCGAACAGGTACCCCAAGGAACCTAATTATACAAAATTGAAACTTTGCTCAAGGCTCCTGAGCACATTTCACGGTCATAAGTATAATGTATGTATCATCTTACATGATGCGTGTAAAAAAATAATTTCTGTGTCACTAGAGGCTAGCGAAAACGAAATGGTTCAACTAGGGACAGAACCAGGAATCTCTAATAAGGGGAGTCGAACTAGTGGGGTTCAATACTTCGGAGGGAGAGAGGGGAGCAGCCTCTTAAGTATAGAAAGTCTCAACTAAAAATACAATGCATCTATTGTGGATTTTAAGATTGCAATTGGGACCGTAGTTCATATATAGCTCCATGTCTCGATTCAACATTGGTAAACGTAAGAAAAAAAACCAATACCAGAGGCATAATTTCCTTTTATGCATCTTCATACTACTATGTTAAACTATTACTTGTGTTTTTTCAGCTTACAAGCGAATTTAATAAAATGGATGAGAAGCTGAGGTTCACTGAGAATCTTCTTGAGCAGAAGGTTTTTTATTCTCTCTCTCTCACTTCAACTATTATAAAGTTGTAGGTTGATCTGCAAGGCCAAGATAATCATTTTTTGTTGTAATATGAGGAATGCAGAATCTTGAAATCAAGAAACTAACAAATGAGAAAAAGGAAGCGTTGGCTGGACAGTATGCTGCAGAAGCAACTCTTAGAAGGGTGCACGCTAGTCAAAAGGATGATGATTCCGTTCCTATTGAATCCGTCATTACTCCTCTTGAGGCTGACATTAAAATGTACAGAAATGAGGTAGGAAATGTTGTTTGTAAGAAAATGACAGTTTCATTAGTCCCTATGCTATTTACTGCCTCTGTCTCTGTCTATTGCTTTCCATTTTTACTATTCTTTTATTTGGCCTTTCCAGATCAGTACTCTTCAAGAAGATAAAAGGGCCTTAGAGCGGCTCACCAAGTCAAAAGAAGTAGCTCTTCTTGAAGCAGAAAAGATACTGAGAAGTGCTCTTGAAAGAGCTTTAATAGTAGAGGAGGTTCAAAACTATAACTTCGAGCTGAAGAGACAGATTGAAATATGCCAGGCATGATTCCCAACCAGATTTTTCTAGTTTCTACACTCGATGCATTTGATATTGAGTAACTTGCCCAAATGGGAATATCAATTATGCAGGAGGAGAACAGAATTCTTGATAAAACATATCGTCAAAAAGTTTCAGAGGTTGAAAAGCTTACCCAAACCATTAAGGAGCTTGAGGAGGCAATTTTAGCTGGAGGTGCGGCCGCCAATGCTGTTCGAGACTATCAGCGACAAATTTATGAACTACATGTAAGATTTCTGCTTAGATACTGTAGCTCTTAAACGCTAAGCATCCTAGGGATTTTGATTACTAAAATATTGGAAAGAGTTGTGTATTGATGGAAGCAATGATCCTGCTTGTGCTGTTCTAGGAGGAGAAGAGGACTCTAGAGAGGGAGCTAGCAAGGGTTAAAGTCTCAGCAAACCGAGTAGCAACTGTGGTGGCTAATGAGTGGAAGGATGAGAATGAAAAAGTTATGCCAGTCAAGCAATGGCTGGAAGAGAGAAGGCTGTTACAGGTATGCATCCCAGTGAAAATTGTTGTAAACCTGTTTTTCACTCTCATTCTTTGTCCAACAAATAGTCTCTCCATAAAGATAAAAATTTCCTGTGAACATTTCAATGTACAAAATCTAGTAGTTAAACATGTACACCCATTATTATCACTAAATTAGAAAATCTAGAGATCAAAAAGAAATAAATTATTTGTTTCAGATCTATAAATTTCATCATTGCCTTTTGTAGGCAGAAATGCAGCGGCTGAGAGACAAACTATTAATATCAGAAAGGACAGCTAAGGCAGAATCACAACTCAAGGTAAAAAGTCAGACCCTCATCTTTGATTCATAGCATATAAAATATGCTGCTTCGGCCCTCTTAAATCAGAATATTGTCCCCACAAATGTAAATTTGCTTCAGGATAAACTAAAGTTGAGGCTGAAGACCTTGGAGGAAGGTTTAAAGAATGTCTCTGGTTTTACCATTAATCCTAATGCACTATCTGGGTCTCCAAAACCTGGAAAAACCACTCATATCTTTGGGTTCTTATCGAGCAATGCTGGTCTAAGGAAGAGATCTACATCACAGCCAAGGGCTTCCACCTTCAGTAAAAGCTCTCCTTTGCAGCATCCAAATGTGGAAAATGAAACAGATAATGCAATTGTAGAACTAAAACAAGTCAATGGCTTGAAAAATAAATGCAACTCTGGAGAAAACTTACTGAGGAAAAGTTTATGGGCATCGAGAAGTAAGGTGGTTAATAGTGGAGAAAAAGAAAACATGGAGATGAATGAAATCACCGTTGAAAATGTTGATAAGTTTAAGGACAGTGAAATTACAGTTTCAGGGGCTATCAAGACTAAAAATTGGGGAAGCGAAGAGTTGCAAAGTAAAGGAAGTAACTGGGATGATCTGGTTTCAGGCTTTCTGTATGATAGGCTTCAGAAAGAAGTAATCACTTTGAGGAAGTCTTGTGTGATGAAAGACAGTACCTTGCATGGTAAAGATGAAGAAATCAAGGTAATGTATCCCTCCACCAATATATATATATAATTAAAAAACAAAAAGAGGAGAACAATTTTCTTTCAATATTGAATAATGTGCAACCTTAATGCCCAGATGCTTACGAAGAAGATCAATACATTGACAAAAGCAATTGAAGTAGAGTCTAAGAAAATGAAGAGAGAAGCTGTAACCACAGGGAAGGAATCAGTGTCGGCTAAGGAATCAGTGTCGGTTAAGCTCGATGATAACAAAAAAATCAGGAACATGAACTCCTCGAAAAGGTTTGCAAATTTTTTCTGTCTTTTAGAAGTCCTTTCTTTATTTTGTTGTGAAATTTTCTTTGCCTTTTGTACTATTCAGCATATCCTTGTGAAGATCTGATTCTTTAACCTCCCAAATAGTCCTCAAACTACACATCGAATTTGATTCGCTAACCTTTCAAATGGTTTGCAATTGTATCAGGGTTATGAAAGCATCTTGAAGACATTTTTGAAATATGGCATTGAAGAGGACTGGGATTCTGTAGTTTTTTTTCTTTTTTTTTTTTTGGTTAGTTGGGATTCTGTAGGTTCGTCAGTCTTAAATCTTGTAATTTTTTTAATTTTAATTTTATTTTTTTTGGGTGTAAATATGAATAACATTTGAGTGATGTTATAGAGTCAAAGCCTCTGTTTTGGTTTATGGGGAACATGGGGAAACTGACTTTATAGCATCATGAGATGATGTTAAATGCTTATATCTATAAATAAACACGGATAAACAGTAATTGAAACACAAATAATTTGGAATGTGGGAGTGACTGCTAAGAATAGATGTTGGAAAATCATGTACAAGAACAGTTTGGAGATTACTCTAGGAGACAGGGGAAAGAAAAATCAGTTGATGTTGCAAGCATACTGGGAAACCCTTTCTTGACAGATTTTGCAAATGTACAATATATATAATATAATTTGAACATTTTCACCATGTAAAAGATTACAACTTTGATCTTCTTCTGAGGTTGTGGGGATAACAATATATCCATGCAGTTACCCATTGTGCATGGATCATAGGACTAACTACTGACTCTCAAATACACAAACACATATACAGCTGTATCAGGTAATTAATTATTCTTGTAGTCTCATTAAATTTATATCCATATTGTTCAGTAATGTCGGTTATTTACATATATGGAAACTGTATGGGTGAGTTTTGGGGGATGAATGCCTGACAAACATTTTTAGGAAAATACGAGAATGATGTGGAATTAGTAGAATTGTAATTAAAATAATTCTTTTAACGTATTTGTTATTTTTAAATAATAAATTTACAAATATTTCATATTATTCTGATTACATGTTGTACTATGAATTCCAATTATTGGTCATATTTTTAATTACTTGTGGGGTAAGGTCTTTTCTCGTGGGATTAAACAATTCTGGGGTTTTATCTATTTAATTATTTATTTATTTTTATTTCCTCCTTATTGTAATTCTCACAAAGTTAAAATTTAAGCAGAGCACAATGCACCCAAAGGGCAAAGGGTGCCCATAAGAGTCAAAAGTCAATTGACACTGGGGTTCGAACCCAAAGAGAAGAAACATATCCATTGTATTTTTTTACCTTTCACATTATCTCTAATTTAATTTTCATTTTATTTATTGGGTAAACATTTTAAAGTTGAAATTACTAAAATAAAACTCAAGGTTTTTTTTTTTTTTTTTGAAATAGTGTGCATATTTCACGACAATATTGAATATTTTTATAAATAATATCAATAAATAAAATATAAAACAAAATAAATTACGTAAATAATAAAATATAATAATATTTATATATTTTTCGTGTCAAGTAATATCTCAAGTTGTTATTAGGAGAATGAGGGCATTAATATGCTGGTCTAGTAACTAGTTATCTTATTACAACTAAGACAATTTCAAAAGTTACTTTTAAACTTTAAGAACTTAAAGTTAAATCTCAATCGTTCATTCAATATGAATTTGATCTGACATTTTAATTTAAAAATACAATTTTCACTTTTCAAATGGTAAACCAATCAATAGAGAAAATATTAAATGATGAAAAGAAAGGAGGAAAAAGGAAAATTTTAAATGATGAAAGAGACAAATTAAAGATACATAAAGATAATAACTAAATATAAATAAAGATATAGTAAATTTTTAATTATTTTTATTTTTAAAAATATTTAAATCTATTAATTTAAAATTTTAATTATTTTAAAATTTATCTTTTAATTGTTATCCTTATTTATCATTAATTATTATATGTTTATTTATTTTTGATTTTTATTTCTCTTGAGTTTGTAATGGGAACCGTTGGATTTCACTTAAAAAGATCTAACGATATATATTTTGCACTGAACAATAAATGGTGCATAGTGCACTGGAGCTCCCCTCAATCCTTATCTTCAACAAACATTTCTCTTTCGTCCTTTTTCTTTCATAGTTTAATGTTTTTTTCTTTATTAGTTATTGAATGGTTTACTTGTATTTTTAAATTGAAGGATTGGATTATGTTCATATTGAACAGTTGACATTTAATTTCACGTCTTGAAATTTAACTTTAGGCCCCCTCAATCTATTATTAGGGTGTTTAGTGAAAAAATAATTTTACTTGTTTAATGTCGGCTTTAATAGCAATAATGTAATAATTGATATTTATTTTTGATCAACTATTGAAATTTTAGGCCATTTAAATATTTGAATTTAAGGTTTGAAACAAGTTGTTAGTTTTATTTTATTTCGTGATATTTGAGTTTGAGAACTAATTCAAGGGCCCAATTTTGTTTTTCCTCCTTCCTTCATTTATGTTTTTTTTTCCCTCATTTACTCTTTCTTCTTTTCACATCCAACGTAGAAAAGAGAGAGTGAGAAAAGAGAGAGCGAGAGTAGAAAGAGAAAATGAAGGCCGAGATGGAGATGAAGAGATCTGGGCCTATTCAATGCGATAATTATTGTGGCACTATCCATTTGCACTGAATTGGCTTGAGATGAGAGTTACAAGTCATTGAAAATGGGAAAGGTTTGAGAAATTTTTTATATTATTTTTCTTTGGATTGAAGGCAAGTGACGTGGACCCATGCATTTATATTTATTAGTAGCATGATTTTGAGATATTTTCATAGGTGGATAGATACTTTTTTATTCCTCTGACAAGATAATATTCATTTTGCTATTACCATGAAGTTCACGTTAAAAAAAATAAAAAATAAAAATAAAAATAAAAATTTCATTATTTTGGGGGTGGAGGGATGGGATTTATGTCGGCTCCTGTATGCCCGTGTCTACGAGGCATTTGGTAGTAAAATTTTTAATAAAAATATTATTAATTTTTGATTTTTAGGTATTTAATAAACCATTAATTTTTTTTAATTTTCTACTATGTTACAGTAATTTCTCAACTCAAAATTTCACAAAAGTTACTAAAAATTGTTAAAAGTTATTAAAAAAATACTAAAAATGATAAAATTTTTACCAAACACTTAAAAGTTATAAAAAATTATTAAAAATTATTACTTACTTCATCAAATATATCAATAATTATAATTTATAACTTTTTGACAAAAAAAAAAAAAAATACCAAAAATTTTGTCACCAAACTAATGCGTGTATTGATTAAAATGCATGGAAAGGGGAATGGGTGTCACCAGCGAGAGCCCTTTGTTTTGAAAGAGAATAAAGTAGTTGGAATATGCAATGCACAAGACGACAAGCATACGAGCCCAAAATAGGTGACTTAAATAAATATTAAGAGAAGACAAAACTCATATATGCAATTTATAATAAGGACAATTACACATTAATAAAATCAAAAAGACCATATATAACCCTAATCCTGATACCCCACCATGAACATCTTATTATATACCAACCCCTCATTATTCATCCTTTTCTAACCTTTACGCATATACACATATATATATATATATATATATATACACCTTAATGTATGAAAAGAAACTCATAATCACACAAATAAAATTAACAACTTTTCAAGTAAAAGGGGACCATTTCGTTACATGATTCTGTATCCAGATGGGTTTTCCTCGCAAAAGTAATTGCAGCGACCAGTTGGGCGAAAATTTTGAACGCAAAATTATTAAAATATGCTTTAACCTTGTTACAAATTAACATTAATTCAAAATTTTAAAATATAAAGTAGCTTTTAAATAAAATCCAAGAAGATTTTGGGAAATAATGTGCATTTTTTCACTGCAACATTGATTTTTTTTAAAATAATAGCAATAAGTGTAATATATAACATAATAAATTTAATAAATAATGAAATATAATGATACAAATATATTTTTTTGTGACAAGAAATATCTCAAGTAAATTTTCGAGCTTCATTGGAATGTTCAGTTGAACTAATAATCAATGAAAAATATTTTTATATGTTTACTATCTATTTCAATTATGATAATGCATTCGGTATTTATTTTTAATCAATTATTAAAATTTTAAGTGATTTAAATATTTGAATATGATGTTTGATCTATAATGTTAGTTTTATTTTATTTTTGTGAACCGGGTTGTATCAAAAGTTGTATTTAGATTTGAGAATTAGGCCCAATCCATTTTTCTTTTCTTTCTTTGCTTTCTTTCTTTCTTTTTTTTTTTTTTTTTTTCTCTTTCTTCTTCCCACACCTAATTTAGGAAGAGAGAGAGAGAGAATGCTGAAGATGGAAATTGAAAAGATCTTGACATGGGGGGGGAGAGAGAGAATGCCGAAGATGAAAATTGAAAAGATCTTGACATATTTGACACGGTGATATTATTATGATAGTACCCGTTTGTGCTAGTTTGGTTCAAGATAAAAGTTAGAAGATGAAAGTTACAAGCCATACATTAAAAGGAGAGAAGTTTTGAGGAGTAAATATTTTTTTTACTCTTTTTATTTGAAATTAAGGTAAGTGACGCGAACCTATGTCTTTGTGTTTGTTATTAGCATGATTTTCCGGTATTTTCATAGTCATGATAGATACTTCAGGTAATATTCCTTTTCTTGTTAGACGAACTTAATTAATACATACATTAATTTGTAAATATTATTATTAAAATTGCATAGAAAGGGAAATGGGTGTCACTAGAGAATAAAGTCGTTGGAATAGGAAATGTACAGCACGACAAGCACACAAGTCGGTGATAACTAAGTTACAAAAGTATTAAGAGAAGACAAACTCATATATGCACCATATATAATAATAACAATTTATAATCAACACGCGTTGATAAAATCAAAATATCATGCACTCACCAACATTAATGTTAACTCATTATTCATCCTTTTCATAGAAAAAAAGAAAAAGAAAAGAAAAGAAAAGAAAAGAAACAAACATCGAAAATAAAATTAACAATTTCCGAGATAAAAGAGGAACCATCCCATTACATGATTCCGCATCCTGAAGGGTTTTCCTCGCAAAAGTAATCGCAGCGACCATTGTAATAAACCCTTCCACCACGGCTACCACAGACACCATAAGGTCCATACCCATAATTGTCATACCATGGGACCGGCATTCTGGGCCCTTGGTAACATGGGCCCCCAGGAACACCTTCAGAACATGGCCCACAACATGTGGGCCTACCACGGTCCTCATAACATGGGCCACCGGGAATACCTTGAGAACATCGCCCACAACATGTGGGCCTACCATGGTCACGATAACATGGGCCCCCAATGTAACCTTCTGAACAAGGCCCACAACATACGGGTGGGCACCACGGTACTGGCGTGGGTGGAGGAACTGGTTCAGGAGCCTTAGGTGTGGGCTCTGGAGTCTTTGGGGGTGGAGCTTCTTTCGGAGGAGGCTTCTCTGCGGGCTTTTTGGGCTTCTCTTGCTCTTTTGGTTTTTCTGGCTGCTTGGGCTTCTCCGGTTCTTTCGGCTTCTCGGGTTGTTTGGGTTTCTCGGCGTCTTTGGGCTTCTCGGGTGGTTTCGGCTTTGGGGGTGGCTTGATCTCAATGCTCTTGATTATTTTGCCACCCTTGCAACGCAATTTGTCACGGATCTTCTCCGGACTGCAGCATACCACTGTGATGGTAACCGTATTTTGCTTTTCATCGTACTTCTGGTCTCGTATTTCTCGTACCCACAATTTTCAAATTACAAAAATAAAAACTCAGTTTCTGATCTTTAAAAAAACATGTAATTAAAAATATCATATATAAATATGTTACATTAGTGCTTACATTTTATATATGTTGGTGAGTAATTATTGTGTGTGTTGAATGAATATGAAGATTTGGCAACTTACGGGGAAATTTGCAGAGAATTTTCTTGATCTTCTTGTAGCAGCAGGGGCACTGAAGGTCTACCTTCAGCTCCATTATCGTGACCTGCCACATGACATATAAATATAAATAACCATGATCTACAAAGAAAGAAATTGATTAAACGATTATGAGCACTGTTCGATAGGAAGAAGAAGAAGAAGAAGAAGAAGAGAATTCCAGGTTCCTCCACCGAGAGATTTGGTCAAGGATAAATGGCTAAGAAAATAAAGCCAAACCCAACCCAAAAAGAAGGTGAAAATTAAATTAATTAGTGGGTATAAAGAGGAGAGATGACAATTCAGAATTCACAAACCTTCTGATCAGTCATGGTGGAGAGATGGGAGAGCGATCAGATCTGAACTGATTAGAGAAGACCGAATAGCTTTTGGTTGACAACCAAAATGAGAGCGACTTACTTAATAGAGGAAGAGAGGGGGAGAGAGAGAGAGAGAGAGAGAGAGAGAGAAAGCATGACTTTATTAATATATTTGTGAACCAATTACATTGTGAGAAAGATCAAACGTGGTAGTACGAAATGGACATTGAAATTCAAGTGCACATCAAACTAGTCCAAATGGGAATGGCTTGTGGCGTAAAGACTGTGGACTCTTCACGGTCTTCCTATTGAAAAATGGAGATTTTTGTTATGTATCATAATATTAATTGTGAACAATTAAATTTTAATTTAGTAATTTAAATATATTTATATTAATTTTAATTTAAAATAAATATAAATATATCTAATCCATTGAATTTAAAATCAACCATTTATAATGAATCTCTAATCCCTTCCCATTTGCGTTTGCATGTGGCCGTGGCTGTGGCTGCGGTTTGATAGTCCCATCTTACCTTCCCATTCAATTCTTAAATATTCTATTTCCCTTTTTTTAGCAGAATTTTATTACAAGCTACCTAGTTTGGTAGGGGTGCATGTAATAAAATTATTGGGTCATGCACCCTCTCATTTCTAGCCGTCCACCTGTCCTAAGATTAGAAAGCAAGCATTCTTCATCAAAGGGTTCACCTACCCTTTGGTGAAGATTTAATTTGTAATCCATCAGATCAGGTTTTTACTGCATATACAGCTGCCTTTGCCTTCGGCTTTTGCTTTGGCTCTGATTGTAACATCTACTTCTCTCAACCAGCTGCTGTGCATAATTGAATTGATAAAATCGTTAAATTAAGTCATCCTTTTGATTTGATTTAGTTTTTAACTTTTTAATGAATAATTTATATAATTATAATTTAAAAATTTTTAAAAACTAAAAAGTTTAGTTTGACTTGGGTTTATGTAAGCATGGATTGGTTTTTCTCTATTTTCAATTCAAATAAATTGTGATGACAATGTATTACAGAGACTGAGCTGCAAGTGTATTGTGTTTTGTCACATCTTAAAAGTTCAAATTTTATTGATTGACAAGCAACGGTTTCAAAGGACGATGGCACTTTCACCATTATTTGAAGGCTTGATTTCCAAGTGAACCTAACTTTCTTTGTATTGAAATATTGACCATTCATATTAAATATACATGTATTCTATCCTTTTTTTTTTCCAAATATTAAACAAAAATATATAACCTAATATTTATGTAGTAAAAGACCATATAAGTGAACTCCTTGACTTTATTAAAGTCATAATTGCCCACAATAAAATACTCATTATTGTCAAATTTGTTGTTATATATAACATATGGGCTTTTGTTTTCAAAATATATATGCAACCATGTATTAAACTTCTTAATGTTTGGTACAAATAAATTTGATCTCAATAAACAAATATACACATGATTGTAAGAGCACTCATATTAAATGATCTAAATAGGGTGCACTCATATTAAATGATCTAAATAGGGTATCTTTTTATATTAAAGCACAAACTACAAAAACAAAAAATCAAAATATTTTCTTCATCAGCTGTTCCATTGTTGTTATAAACAATGATCAGACTTAGTTCTTCTACTTAAACTAATAATTAATAATAATAAATATTGTAATTTCATATTTTGATGGTTGAAGAGAATAATAAAATAAAAGAAAAAAGAAAGAAAATATATCTTAATATTTTAGGAAACAGAATAGCAAACCAAATTTGATATAGAGATTGTTGAATAAAAAATCTATAAAATAAGTTTTTTTTTTTAACTATATTTTAAAATTTTTGTGTAAATCATATGAATGCTTTAGGGTCTGTTGGGTACTCTAAAAAATGATAAAAAAATACTAAAAATCTTTGAAATTATCTAACACATTTTATACATATCGTATTTCGTAAAATTTCTATAAATTTATATATATACATATTTCAACAAATTTTTACAAACTCTAATAATTTTTTACACATCCCAATAATATTTCAAAAGCCCCTATAACTTTTTACAAATTTTAAAAAATTTTTAACTATTTTTAATAAATTCTAATATAAAACCATTTTAACAGAACCAAAGAAACCATTCGGAGGTTTCTTATTTTAAAAAATTGATGAAAAAATTAAAAAGTTTCACTATTTATCTCTAAATTCTAACGCAAATGAAATCAAAAAACCGTTTCGACGATTTTTCTTTCCTAAAAATTGATGCTAAAGTCAAAATTTTTAATTATCCATATCTGAAAAACGTGATTTGATAGTTGCGCACCAAATCTTAAAAAATTCTCCAAGTCACATTTTTTTCTTGTTGTATTTCATGGCGCCAAATCCTAAGATTAACCATTTCTTTTGTAACGATATATCATGTATACGTGACTGAAAAGAAAAAAAAAGCCATAAAAGGCTTTTTTAGAAGATTTTTGCATATGTGGAAGAATAAATAGTACCAAAACCCATGTGCGTAGTGCTTCGGTTTGATGGCACTGATTGGTAACGAATTTTGGGAAAGCCGCAGACGCAGCATTTCCGTAACTGTGATTGCAACTCCACCACAAAGAGCACCTCAACCAATGTAGCAAGAGGGCTTGTTGAGGTGGGTCCCAAAATTAAATGCAAAAACTTGTGGTTTCCAAGAAGGTTCAAAGCGGTTTTTTATCACAGATTGTCTATCCCTTCAGATTCAATCAATCAGTTTTGGTGTCGGTTGCCAAATTTACATGTGGTGTAAATTTAATTTGAATCTTACTTTTATTATTGAATGTAAGAGCAAACTATAAAGGTGGTTGGTTTAACACACAAATGATCATTTGCTCCACCTAAATTTTTATTTTTATTTTAAATGATATGCTAACTCATCAATCATCAGAAGTATGATGTCAATTTTAATTCATAAAATTATTGTATATAAATGTGCTTTTTAACATAAAAGAAAAAATAAGCAAGAAACAACATTAGGTATGCACCATACAAACTACCCAACGATCTGAAACTTATATGCTTATAAATATATATAATATAATACATTAATTAGATAATTGGCATTGTAAATAAAATACCGTTACTTTAGAGAGAATTTTCAATTTAGGCTAGCCCCTTTATGTTGTCAGTGGTGGACCCAGCCTCGATAAAATAGGTTGTAGTTTCTTTATTAGCGGACCCAACCCATCATGAACGCTGATGAGTCATCTCTCTCTCTCTCTCTCTCTCGTGTGAAGTAAGGGGTTACTTGAAGGTTCGTGGAAAGGACCGCCGATTAACCTTCAATTAGTTGAAACTAATGGCTGGTTATTAGCAGCCATCCCATTACTGATTTTTAAATTGTAAAGTATTGATAAGAATTGACTCGCTGCGCTTTCGTTTGGACCTCTATATTTTAATACAAAACTCTATAAATCTCTACAAATATGAATTATGAGACTGTATAATTTAACATTTTTATTTATTGCACAAATCACGAGACATTAACTTTTATATAATTTTATTCAATTTTATACAAATCCAAACACACCTTTATCGGTTCAGTTAAGCATTCGAATGCAAGAATTGTTCAAGTGGCGTTTGAAATACTGAAAAATATTAAAAAATTTAATAAATTTTATAAAATTTTTTTATTCCAAATTACATTAATTTTTATAAATTTATATATATTTACAAATTTTAATAAATTTTCTATACGTATCTCTTCGAATAGAAAAAAAAAAATCTATTCAAATGAAATGATTCTTCTCTATTTTTTTATAATTTATTTTTTAAATATCAAAAAATAACTCAAATTACATTTTTACCCCAACTTTTATAACTCATAAACTTTCCTTCGTTTCCTACTCTTGTCAAAAGGTGATACAAAAGACCAAGCAATGTTAGTGACGTGTTTCAAAGCAAAAGTTATTGATAAGCCAAAAAGGAAAAGTAATGGGTACTGTAATTAATTGATCGTATTAAGTAACTTGCTGATACGATTTTGCATTGTTATGTTAATGGTTGAGATTAATTTGTTAGCACAATTCAACTTATCATATGGTACTCATAAATCTTTTTTTTTTTTCTTTTTTTGTAAATTAGGATATGATACTTATAGATTATCCACTATTTAAAATATATATCAATAGTATTTGTTTGATTTATTAGAATATTATTATTATCTTGGACAGCTGATTAACCAATGGGCTTTCCTGGCCTTTATCTGATTGGGTGTGTTATTTTGGGCCCTTCTGAAATGGGAAGACATAATTTCTAAGCCCATAAACAAGAACATTGGCGGGATTCCCTCCAGACAACCTAGAATCTAGGTTCTGATAATCTTGTAGGAGAATTCAATGTCATTCCATACATATATATATATATATATATGTAATACTGCGAAGTTTGCTTTAGGTCTACCACAGGGCAATGAAGTTATAGATTTTATATTAATTATTTCGTCTAAAACAAATGAAGCTATAGATTAATCTAGAATATTCGCGGGTGTCGCTAGACCTATGCAGTCACAATAATTTTTTTGTGTTACTAATTTTTATGTTTAAAAGTGACAACTATTTATTATTAGTAACTAAAATTAATTATAAGCCATTCTTATCCTAACATCTTTTAATTATGAAAATTATTAATGATGAAATATGATTCATCACTTGAATTAACCCCATCACCCAAAAAAAAAAAAAAATGAAAAAGAAAAAAATAAAATTGAATAATCAAACAACTCTCAAATATTCACCAAAACCTGAGAAATAACAAAGAAAAAATTTGTTTACCCATAAATCTTCCAATTAAGTGAAAAAACCTCAAATTTACAGAATCTTCAAGCTCCAATTAAATTTAAACCAAAAACCAGACAAAATTCTCAAATTTTGCTGAGAAGAGACACTGTCGCCGCCTCTTTTTCGTCTTCAGCTGTGTGTTTTCGAAAAGCAAAGGAAAACCCTTGCACGCGCACACATATACATATAAGTCTAAAGGAAACCCATGGGTTTTAATCCCACGTGGACCACCATTGGCCCAACATTATCCACTCTTCTTGGCCTAATGGTTCACTCGCTACACTTCATTACGTTTCGTTTCTTTTTAGTTTTTTAACGTGAATATGAAACATATATCACAATACATAAATAGATATATTAGTACTTACATATATTATATATATTCATGTGTAATTATAGTGTGTGTTGAATGTATATGAAGATTTGGCAACTTACGAGGAAATTTGCAGAGAATTTTCTTGATCTTCTTGTAGCAGCAGGGGCACTGAAGGTCTACCTTTAGCTCCATTATTGTAATGACAACTACATATAAATAACCATAATCTACAAAGAAAGAAATTAAGTAATTAACTATGAACACTGTTTCATAGGAAGACTAAGAGAGAAATAAGGTCGTCGACAGTGGAGAAAGAGAAACCATGGAGGTGAACAAAAACGCCATTGAAAATGTTGATAAGTGTAAGGACAGTGAAACTACAATTTCAGGGAATATCAAGACTAAAAATAGGGGAAGTGAAGAGTAGCAAGATAAAGGAAATAATTGGGATGATATGGTTTTATGCTCTATGTACGATAGGCCTCAGAAAGAAGTAATCACTTTGAGGAAGTCTTGTGAGGTGGAAGACAGTACCTTGAATAGTAAAGATGAAGAAATCAAGGTAATGTATTCCTCCACCAAAATAAATATATATAATTAAAAAAGGAAAAAGAAAAAAAGAAAAACATTGTTCTTTCAATATTGAATAATGTGCAACCTTAATACCCAAATGCTTGTGAAGAAGATTAATATATTGACAAAAACAATTGAATTAGAGTCTAAGAAAATGAAAAGAGAAGCAGGAATCATAGAGAAGGAATCAATGTTGGCTAAGATCGATGATAACAAAAAAAAAAAAAAATCAAGAACATCAACTCCTCGAAAAGGTTGGTAAATTTTTTTGTCTTTCAGAAAACTTTGACTCCTCTTCTATTCAGCATATCCCTATGAAGAATCTAATTCTCTAACCTACCAAATAGTCCTCAAACTGTACATCGAATTACATTCACTAACCTCTCAAATGATTTGCAATTGTATCACGATCATGAAAGCATCTTGAAGACATTTTTGAAATATGGCATTGAAGAGGACTGGGATTTTATAGCTTCGTCACTCGTCAATCTTAAATCTTGTAATTTTTTTTGGTGTAAATATGAATAACATTTGAGTGATGTTATAGAGTCAAAACCTCTATTTTGGTTTACAGGGAACATAGGGAAACTGACTCTATAATATCCTAGGATGATGTTTGAATGCTTATATCGGTAAATAAACATGAATAAACAGTCAATTGTATCGAGACACAAATAATTTGGGATATGGGAGTGAGTGCTAAGCATAGATGTTGGAAAATCATGTACAAGAACATTTTGGAGATTACTCTAGGAGACGAGGGAAGGGAAATCAGTTGATATTGTGAGCATCTTGGGAAACCCCTTCTTGATAAATTTCCAAATGTACTATATATATATATATATATCTAATGTAATTTGAAAATTTTCACCATGTAAAAAGACCTTTAACTACTGGTCACCACCGAGCCTTCTAGTATCAGAAAATCTTATGCCATTAGCTTTGAAACGAGTTTTCCAAGTGGTAATCATCTATAGGATATTGCTCCTTGAACATGTCCTCTTGATCACCAAAACCAAAAGGAAAATGCTATTGGATCATGAAAATTTATTATAAAGTGGGAACAACTCTCAAATACACACACATAGCTGTACCACCTTATAGATGCCTATATATTTATATTATTCTATTTATTGTAGTTTCGTTAATTTATATCCATATTGTTCAGCAAAGTCGGTTATTTACATATATGGAAACTTTGTGGGTGAGTTTCAGGGGATGACCGTCTGACAAATATTTTTAGGAAAATACGAGAAAGATGTGGAATTAGTAGAAATGTAATTAAAATGATTTTTAATCTATTTATTATTTTAAAATGATAAATTTATAAATATTTTAAATTATTCTGACGACAGGTTGTACTTGTAATTCCAATTATTAATCATATTTTTATTATTATGCTCGTGGATGAGTAGGGTTTTTTCTCGTGGGATTAAGCAATTTTGGGTAATGGGATTAGGACCAAATTGAAAGATAAAAACTCAAGTTTTCTGTAAGAAAACTTGAGTTACAAAAATTTGGAGAATTTTTCTCACTTGGATTTCTCTCTTTCTAAAGCCTCACTTTATTCTGAGATTTGGTCAGACGATGAACTGAATACAAGCAAACTATTTATATCTAATAGGTAGAAGTAGAAAAAAAAAAAACAACTTGTAAAGTAATTATTACAAAAGCTTCAATTTTGTCAACAATGATGGTTGCAACTTGGTTTTGAATTGAGACTCTGAAAGGTGGCTCTACAAGATTGCTAGAGTGGTGGTTGACTTACAAATTTTGATCTTGAGAGATTGCAATTTTAGTACCACTGCTCAGTTTGTAATCCGAAAGAAATTTTTGAATTTTTGCAACTTGTCTGTTGGAACTGCTTTTGTGAAGATATTTTCCAGTTGATTATCTGTGTTAATAAATTCTGATTGAATTTTTATTTGTTGACAAGGTTTTTGATGAAATGATGATGGAGTTTTATACGCTTGCTCCTCGCATGAAAAACAAGATTTTTTGTCACTACAATTACAGACATGTTGTCACGTTATATTATTGTAGGAGCTTTCTATTTTTGCTTCAAATTTCACAGGATTCTTCTCAGTCAAATTGCTTCAAAGGCAGCATTTTTTGCAGCGATATACTCGACTTCTACTGAGGAGAGTGACACTGCCCTTTGCTCTCTATATGGCTAAGATGTAAGCTTAGAACGTAAACCGAAGACATATCCTGATGTGCTTTACAGTCATCAATGGATCCAACCCAATCACTATCTGTGTATCCAACAAATTTGTTTTCTTCTTCTTGAACATAGTTGATACTTAAATCTTTTGTTCCTTGTAAATACTATAGTTTTCTTTTTGCTATAGTGAAATGAATTTGACTTGGTTCATTCACAAATCTAAAGATTCTACTTACTAGATGTATAATTTCTGGCCTAGTATTGGTGTGATACATTAGAGAACCAACTAGATTGTGATACAGTGTTAGATTAACTTTTGCTACTACATCCTTTTGCTATAACTTCTCATTCAGTGCCATCAAGGTTGAGACTGTCTTGCACATTGTCATCTTGAAATTTTTCAAAGGTCTTTAGTGTATTTTTCTTGTGAAATGTAAATTTCTCCTTTTACCTAAAGTACTTAAATCCTAAGAAAGTATTTCATAAGGCCTAAATCAGTCATTTCATATTATTTCATTACGGTTTTTTTTTGAAATCTTTCAACATTTTGGGATTAGTGCCAGTATAAATTAAATCATCGACATAAACAGCTAGTAAGAAAATCATTGTTACCTTCCTTTTTAAAATACAAGAAAAGTTCACTGGGGCATTTTTGGAAACCATTGTTGTGAAAGTATCCATCTATCTTACTATTCCTTGCGTGTGGCACTTGCTTTAGACTATGGAGTGCTTTTTTCAGTCAATAAACTTTGCTTTCTTTTCCTTCTACTGCGTAGCCTTGAGGCTTTTCAACATACACATTTTCTTCTAATTCTCCATTCAAAAAGGCTTATTTGACATCAAGCTGATAGACATGCAACTCCAAGTGTGTTGCCAATGCTAATACTATACAAATAGTCTCCATTCGAGCTATTGGGGTAAATGTTTCATTAAAATCAATGCCAGGCTGTTGGGACTAGTCTTTTGTAACAAGATGGGTTTTGTTCTTTTGAATGGAACCATCTTTAATTAACTTTATTTTGTAGATCCATTTGAGTTTACCGACATCTTTACCTTCTAGGCAATTAACCAGCTCCTACATATGATTTTTGACAATTGTCTTCATTTCTTTGTTCATTGCTCTTTGCTAAACTTCATCTTTGATTGCTTTTTCAAACTTTTGAGGTTCACAAGAGAAAAGTACAAAGTTGCATGCATCATAGATATCTCTCGAACGTACTTTTTTGATAGGTTTTCTGATTTTGATTTTGAATTTGAATCTGAGTCACTTTCTTATGTTATTGGTGGATCTGCATTTGGAGAATAACTAGATCTTACATCATCTTGATCTTTCATTATTTCAAAAGGTGTTGTCCCTAGGAAATTTTACTCTCCCATTCCTATGCTTTTGTTTTATCAAAATGTACGTCCCTTAAAATGATTAATTGACTTGTTTTGGGATTATATCGACAGCAACCTTTGGATCCATCACTGTAGCCAGTGAAAATGAATTTTTCTCATTTTTCATCAAATTTTTCCTATTTTAAGAGGGAATTAGGGAGTATACAATGCATCCAAAAACTTTGAAATGATGTCCCGTAAGGTTTTGATTGTACCATACTTTATGAGGAGTTCTGTTTGGACTACTTTTGTTGGTGTTCTGTTCAGGATGTAGACTACTGTGTTGACTACTTTGGTCCATAGATTGTTAGGAAGTTCTTTCGTTTTTAACATGCTCTGTGCCATCTCCACTATGGTGGGATTCTTTCTTTCTGTTACTCCATTTTATTAAGGAGTATGACAAACAGTCAACTGGCATTTGATTCCTTATTCTTTGCAATAGTCTACCGAATTCAGTTGACAAGAATTCACCCCCACGGTTTGTTCTGAGTACCTTAAGTTGATGGCTACTTTGTCTTTCTGCCAAGCTTTTAAATTGGAGAAACTTTTAGAAGAACTTTGACTTTTGCTCCAGAAAATAAATCCACATCTTCTTGCTATAATCATCAACAAATAAAAAAAAAAAACTTTTGTTGACAAAAAAGGAGTTTTTATGGGTCTATATATATCTGCATGAACTAGTTGAAGTGGAGATTTAACTCACCATGTAGTCTTTGGAAATGTCAACCTGTGCGTTTTTCCATATATACATCTTTCACATGGACTATTATTTTCTTTTTTCAATTTGAGGCAGCACAATCACCATATTTCTTTTCTTTAACAATTTGAACCCATTATAGTTTAAATGACCATATCTTCAGCGCCAGAGTGTGGATTCATCAATTTTATCAGCTTTCAAGGTAAAAATTTCCACTAGTGGTATATATAGAGGAAATAACTTGTTTGTTGCCATTTTAATATTAGCAATTAATAAGTTATTTTTGTCTTGAATGATGTAAAAAATATCTTTAAAATTTACTAAGAATACTTTTTAATCATCCGATCAATACTCAGTAAATTTTGTGCTAAACCAATGACACATAAAATTTCTTCAATAAATTTATTTTTACCTCCTCTTGTTTACACTGCACTTTACCCTTACCTTTGACTGAATACTGCTTTTGTCTCCCATTCTGACTTGGAAAGTTTACTGTTTATTTTTTTGAATGAACCCTTTTTGATTTCTAGTCATAGGTTGCTACAGGTGTGGGATGATTCCTCCTGGGTACTCATTCACATAGTGTATATTAGAGTCACATCTTCAACTTCATCAGCATACTGTGCTTTTATTCTTTTCTTCCTTCTATTGAAACCGGCAATCTGTTACTGAATGATTACGAATCTTGCACCTAGTGCAACTGAATCTACAATCCTTTGATTCATGGTTAGTTTTACTACAAATCCTGTAAATAATATCAGGTCTTGAAATAGCTACTCTGTTTGTTGGGTTATTGAATTTTCTGGAGTAGCTGAAAGATCTTTTTCCTTTACCTTGGCTCCTATTGCCAAAATTTTGGTGTCCCACCTTTGTTATTGTTGCTACCCTTTGTTTTTTGATTTTTTTTTTTTCAAAATGTTGTGCTTTGACTGTAATGCTTGCTTAATGTTTCTCCTTACAAATCTGGACATTTAATTTTCATAGGATTCTAATGAATCCATTAGTTCATGGAGAGTAAGGATAGATAAGTTTTTAGACTCTTCTATGGCAACTACAATGTGTTCAAATTTCTCTGGCAAGCTTCCAAGAACTTTTTCAACAATTTTATTTTTAAGAATAATATCTCTATATTTTCTGATTTGATTAATAATCTCATTAACTCTTGAAAGAAATAGTTGAATGTTCTCCAAACCTTTCAAGGCTAGATTATCAAAATCACGCCATAAAGATTGGAGTTTTATGGAAATTACTTTTTTTGATCTTTGAAATTTAATTTTATAAGAGATCCTACACCTTTTTAGATGTATCAGCCACCATGATTTTAGGAAAAATTGTTTTACTTACCCCCTGCTAGATGTAGAGTAATGCTTTGGCACCTTTTTTGACATTATTCATGCATTCTTTTTGTCTTGCTGCTGTCCATTGTGCAATTACATCATCATCTTTAGGATCGAAATAGCTATTCTCAACTCATTCCCAAAGATCTTGAGAGATAAAAAGAGTTTTCATCTAAATAGTCCAATAAACATAGCTTTCTGCATACAAAATGGACACTAGATTTAGAGCATAGTTGATGGTGGAAGTTGTTGAAGTGGATACTATTGAAAAATTTTATGTTTTTAGTGATAAATAAGAGAAATGATGCTTTACTCCTATTTAAGTTTGGAGTTTGGTAGATCTGACAGCATGGTTGGATCCAAAATGTCGAAAAACCTTAGGTAACCTTTGTTTGGAATTTTTTTGGTTGTTCAGTGGCTTAAAAATGATATTTTTTGAAAATAAAGACTAAAAAGTAATTTCGAAAACTTTTTTTTTCCCCCCGATCACAGGAAGATATGGAAAATTTTGGTAACATGGGTCTAACAACGTTACATGCTAGCTACTAAATGGATGATGTGTTGCTGAGGTGGTGCATAGATGGACAACTCGGCTCGGTTGGAGGCTTGGAGCTCGGCTCAGCTTATCTTCTCTAGTTGCTTCTGGTTTTTTTGACGTTGCATTGGCGATGCTCGTTTGGGCAAGTTAAGACTTCATTTTTTGTTCTGAAAATTGTTTTGGAATCTACGGATTAAGGGGAAATTTTTGGTGTAGTCAAAATCAAGTTTCAAGGAACTTGATCTTTGGATAGATCTAGGTTTGTGACCTTCGTAAGCTCTAATGGAGCTTTCGAGACTTCTAAATGGCTAGGGAAAGGCTCTGATGCCAAAATGATAGGATTTGGATCAAATTGAAGAAAAAAACTCAAGTTTATTGTAAGAAAACTTGATTTATAAAAATTTGGAGAATTTTTTGCACTTGGATTTCTCTCTTTCTAAAGCCTCTCTTTATTCCAAGATTTGACCATACCATGAGCTGAATACAAGCAAGCTATTTATAGCCAATAGCTAAGACTAGAAAACAAAAAAACAACCTGCAAAGTAATTATTGCAAAAGCTTTAATTTTGTCAACAATGGTGGTTGTAACTTGGTTCTGAGTTGAGGCTCTGAATGATAGTTCTATAAGACGACTAAAATGGTGATTAAGTTGCACACTTTGACCTTGAGAGATTACAAATTGCTTTCTCACTAGGTTTTGCTTATTCAGTTTTTTCTTTTTTTTCTCCTTAGGACATGTTTGATACAGGATGAAAATTTTGGAGGGTAAAAGATTACGAAGTAATTGTTACCCTGGTAATGGTTACTAAAATATCAAAATTTATGATATTTATGTTTGGAATGAAAGAGTAACTATTACCCGATAATAATTATATTATGATTAGAATGCTAAAAGTTTTGAAAAAGTAAAAGTTGATTGTGTTTGAATGAGGATATATTGACCAAGGGTAAATATTAATATTAATTTTAATACAAATATTATAATAAAATATATCAACATAATCATTGTTATTTTAATAATATTTAATTTTAATAAAAAATATATTATTAGAATATATACTTTTAAATAAAAATATTAATTATAAAAAATAAATTTATCATAGATTAATATTTCAATATAGTGAATTATTATTTGTTAAAAATTATTTTTATTTCTGATAAAATAATTTAATAAAACAAATAGTTTATTTAAATAAATTATTTATTTTAATAAATTACATTAATAAAATACATAATCTAGTAAATTATTATTTATGAGACATAATTTTCATTTAATAAAATAAATTATTTTAATAATTCATTATTATTTATGTAACATTAATTTTAGTTTGAAAAAAAAATTTAGTCATAAATTAATATTTCAATAGTATTATTTTAATAAAATAAAATGAATTTATTTTAGTAATAAATTATTATTTATTAAATATTATTTTAATAAAATTTTAATAATTAATTAACTTTAGGTTGATTAAATAAATTATTGTTTTATAATATTTTTTATAATTATTTATAAAATATCGTTGTTTAAGGTTTTGGACATGTTTGTTTTAGGGGTAACATGGGATAAAGTTTATTGGGTTAATTTTTACCCTCCATTACATATGTTTGAATGGGGAGATAACGATTACATTAGGGGTAACCATTACCCCCACAATGCTATATGTTTCAGTTTTAATCTAAATATAGGGCTGGAAAGTGTTCTGCAAGATACATATGAACGAGTTTATTTATATTTATTTAATAATTTATATAAACAAGTTTAAACCTACTTTTTTAAATTTAATAAATAAATGATTCGAATTATTTCAATTTGATAACGATCGCAAACAAGCTCATTTATTGTCTGTAAACAAATTTGTTGAGCTGAGCTTAAATTTGCCAATGAATTAAGGAGCCAAACTCAAATAACAAAATTTTAAGTTCGATAAAAACTTGACTCGAATTTACCAAAAGTCTTAACAGGCAAGTTTAAATACAAGATTTTAAACTCAATCAAAGGTCAATTCGAGTTCGTAAAAAATTTTGACAGATAAATTTCAACACCTTTAGGATTGACTCGACTCGACTTCACTCATTTACGACGCAATAAAAATACAGAGCTATAAAGTTGTGAACTTTTACCAATAAAAAATTGTATTCCAAACAAATGAGATATGAAATTAGTATCAAACAATAATGGATAACTTTACTCTCAATTTTATTTTATTGTATTAAATTGATCAAAAGTTACTTTTTGAATAAAAAAAATCTGACATGGAAAGTTTAAGTAAACGTAATGCAAACAGTTTAAGTGTATATTTATAGAATATTTACAAAATTGAAATTATGGTATAATTTACCTTGTAAAGTTTTCAACCATCGTGCAAAAATCCCGCCCAAGTAACTGTTCAGCTGAGAGTCCTATGATTTTCCAACAAAAAATACCATCTAATGGTTGTATAATTTTGGATGAAATATACTAGTAATTACTCATCATTACTAATGTAATCTAGACAAGTGATGAATCATATTAAAAAAAAAAAAGGTAAGAGTAGACTAAATGCAATTAATGTTAAGTTTACCTATAAAAAATTGCATTTAAAGTTACTTCCAATATGAAAACTGCTGAAATACTGATGATGCTTTTGAAAATTTATAAGAGATAAGTGTTGGTTTTTTGAAATATTAATAATTAAAAGTTGGATAAATGAGACAGACAAAAGTGTGTATATTTTTTAAGATAGAATTGTTACTTTCAAGAAAGAGGAGGGACGGAGGAGTCTTGCTTGTGATCTGATCGTTTCAATTTTGCTTCATAGCAGGGGGGAAGCCCATCCCATCCCTCTCTTTGCTGTCAATTCCTTAAAAAATGGACTCCCTCTCTCTCTCTCTCTCTCTCTCTCTCTCTGCGTATATATACATATATCGCACAAAACCTACATCCATCATCTTGTAATTACCCCATAAACCCTCTTAGGTTGTCATTAGAGGAAATTGGAGGCGAGGAGCTCCCACTTGCGAATCCAGACCCAGTTGTTTTAGCGCTCGATAGATTGCGCAACCAACTCAAAGGTTTCCTCTCTCTCTGTGTGTGTGTGTGTGTGTTTGTGTGTGTAGCGAATCAATGGACTTAATAATTTGTAGTGAAATGGCAATGAACAATCATCAACGGTCTGTTTATTGTTGCTTTTGATTTGTTTCATTTCATTATCCTTTGCATCTATTGCTTTGAAGTACTTATGTGATTGTAAGGTGTAGGACACAGAAGCACAATCGTTCTATCGGCTTATTAGCATGATTATAGAGAGAGAGAGAGAGAGAGAGAGAGAGCAAAAATAAAATAAAATAAAAGCCAAGTAAGGGTTCATGGGGTTAAAGAAAGGGCTTTTTAATTATTGAATTGATTGGCATTTTATCATCTATGTAATAAAATAAAATAGTTTTTGAAAATATCCTAATCACAATCTAAGATTCAATGACTAAGAATTTTTTTTTTTTCATTTAACAATTAAGACTATTTTTATATTTTTAACTTTCAGTTTAATTTTTATTTTAGTGGATTCCACTATCATCTACCTCACAAAACAGTTTAAACATTTTAATTTCATCATATTTCAAGGTGAAGATGGGACGACATGGTATGTAAATCATAATTTGTATTCGTGTTTTCTTTTATGGTGTTTATGAAAAATTAATTGGAGAGAGAGAGAGAGAGAGCATACAAAACACCTATAGCCTAAAATTTTGGAAAAAAAAAATTAAAACCTATGGATTATCATAATTTTTTAATTTGAATTTTTTGTTCAAAGTTTTAACTATATAAGAAATTTAATGCTAATTTTGTCTAGAATACTATAGGCACGGATTATTGTTAGTGTAAAACAATTATAACCTTATGCACATCGATACGGGCTTTAGTATTTGGCGGCCACCAAATAATTGTTCCGACATTGAACCAGAGGATGTAATAAGAATGTAACAATCAAATATTTACTTGTGATTTGGTCTTTCCACCTATAATTGCTTGTCACATTCCTTTGTGTAATTTCCCTGAAATCCATGCTCTTTGGTGATAATCTCACTGGTACTTGGGTTTCTATTGGATGCCATGGTGGCAATATTGGCATTGTGGTGCTTATATGTCAAAAGAAGGTGTGACAGCGTAGTAGTTTGCAAATATTTAATCGATAGAATTAATTTACTTTGGAGTTCTGGCCCTTCTCTTTATTGGAGAAATGTACACAATGTTTCACTTCACAGAGGTCCTTATTTACTCAATTAGGTTGCCTAAATGCAGTGATTATTAAGAGGGTAAAGTTTTAATTTTTAAGTATGTTCGGTTGTTTGGTTTTGAAGGTTTGCGTTTATGTTTGGCATTAGAAACATGGTGAAGAATATTTCTCCATCTTCTTGGAAGTCTAAAATGAGAATCTTGGCCGAAAACCATGATGTAAAAAGTAATTTTTTACATACTCAATATTATTTCTAAGCCACTTGGGATAAATTGCGAATTTGAGCAGAAAACGAATCACGATCATAACAGTCATTTTTTTACTCGAATTCAGGTCGGGCCAAAATTGTTTAAGCTAATAAATATCATGTGGAGGAATATTCCTGAGCCATTTAGAAAGACAAGAATGCAAATCTGAGTCTAAAGGTAAACCATTCAAAATTTTTCTCATGTTCAAATCGGGTCAAAATTTGCTTAGATAATAATAACCATGTTAATGAATTTTCATAAGGATTTTGGTTGCTAGAATCTGAATCTGCACCAAAAAAGGGCCTACGGATAAAAAATTGTAGTTTTTTAATTGTTGTTTGGATCAGGCAAAATTTACTTGATTAATAAATAACACGTGTAGGAATATTTCTCTCTTTTGGGATGCCCAAAATGTAAATTTGGGCAAAAAATGGGCCCAATGGTAGAGTGATTATTTATTTGCTGTAGATTAGGGTCGAGTCAAAATTTGTTTAGTCAATAAAAAATATGTTGATGAAATTTTCTGAAACTTTTGGGAAGCTATGAATGCGAAGCCTAGGTGAAAATGGATCCAGAAGTAAAATTGTAATTTATTGTAATTTATCACTTGAATTTGGATCGATACGAAATTTTGTTGAGCTAATAATAAACTTGTTGAGGAATATTTTTTTAGCTTGTTGTGAAGCTTAAAATGCGCATTATGAATTAAAAACGTGCCGAAGGATAAAATTGTAATTTACTTTGATTCAAGTTTAAATTAATTCAAAGTTTGCTTAGTTGATAACAAGCTTGTTGAGGAATATTTCTCAATTTTTGAGGAAGTCCAAAATGCAAATATGAACAAAAAATAGGCTTTGGGATAAGACAATCAATTTCCAAGAGAATTTATCACTTGTTAGAGAGTTAGAACTGAATTGTCTTTTGAGTTCTCTTATTCCAGCCATTTCTCACCCTTTATCCTAGGCCCTCAAAAGTTAAGATTTAACCCCTTAGGAGGGGAATATGTTACCTCAAAAAATTTTTATGCAGTGTACTAAATATAATTAAAAGATTGTTCATCCCCTTTAACCCTATACAAAACGCACCCTTAGTAGATATTATTTTCAGTATAATTTACATACAAACAGATATTCTGACAATGGCCTAATAATGCAAAGCAAGGGAACGAACATCAATATAGGTAAAATCCTCTAGAAAAACATATCATTGAAGGCTAGATCATTGAATTTAGTGAATGTATTTTGCTCTCATTTTCACACTTGTGATACTGAGTTTCTTTTGTTGTCTTTTTTTCTTTTTTGTCAGTATATGAGATTTATTTTTTGACAAACTGTCAGATATAGAAGTTTTTCCTCATCAATAAAAATAAACTAGCTTTTCTGGTCTTATATCTTCATATATCAGATAATGGCACATGCTTCTTGTTTGTTATGTAAGAATCTCAAATGCTAACTGACTAACAAATTCAACCTCCCATGGTAATCGTTTTGATTCATATTTCAGAAAAGCATCGGGAATTGGGAGTTCCTCAAAGCAAAATCAAGGCATTGAGAGCAAGCGAAGTCCTGAAGGACAAAGCTATGAACAGGTACTCCTAAAGAACTTAATCATTCATAATTGAAACTTTGCTCAGGACTCCTAAGCACATTTCACGGTCATAAGCATAATGTCTGTATCATCTTACATGATGCGTGTGCACAAATAATTTCTATATCACTAGAGGCTAGTGAAAGTGAAAGTGAAATTGTTCAACTATGGACAGAGCCAGGAATCTCTAATAAAGGGAGTCGAACTAGGTGGGTTCAATACTTTGGAGGGAGAGAGGGGAGCAGCCTCGAGTATAAAACATCTTAACTAAAAATACAATGCATCTAGAGTGGATTTTAAGGTTGCAATTGGGACTATGGTTCATATATAGCTCCGTCTCTCGATTCAACATTGGTAAATGTAAGAAAAAAAACCAATACCAGAGGCGTAATTTCCTTTTATGCATCTCCATACTACTCTATTAAACTATTACTTGTGTTTTTTCAGCTTACAAGCGAATTTAATAAACTGGATGAGAAGCTGAGGTTCACTGAGAATCTTCTTGAGCAGAAGGTTTTTTATTTTCTCTCTCTCACTTCAAATATTATAAAGCTCTCGATTGATCTGCAAGGCCAAGATAGTCGTTTTTTATTGTAATATGAGGAATGCAGAATCCTGAAATCAAGAAACTAAGAAATGAAAAAAAGGAAGCGTTGGCTGGACAGAATGCTGCAGAAGCAACTCTTAGAAGGGTGCACGCTAGTCAAAAGGCTGATGATTCCGTTCCTATTGAATCTTCCATTGCTCCTCTTGAGGTTGACATTAAAATGTACAAAATTGAGGTAGGAAATGTTGTTTGTAAGAAAATAACAGTGTAATTAGTCGCTATGCTATTTATTACCTCTGTCTCTTGCTTTCCATTTTTACTATTGTTTTGTTTGGCCTTTCCAGATCAGTACCCTTCAAGAAGATAAAAGGACCTTAGGCAGCTCACCAAGTCAAAAGAAGTAGCTCTTCTTGAAGCAGAAATATACTGAGAAGTGCTCTTGAAAGAGCTTTAATGGTAGAAGAGGTTCAAAACCATAACTTCGAGCTGAATAGACAGATTAAAATATGTCAAGCATGATTCCCAACCCGATTTGTCTAGTTTCTACACTCGATGCATTTGATTTTTGAGTAACTTGCCCAAATTGAAATGTCAATTATGTAGGAGAAGAACAGAATTCTTGATAAAACATATCGTCAAAAAGTTTCAGAGGTTGAAAAGCTTACCCAAACCATTAAGGAGCTTGAGGAGGCAATTCTAGCTGGAGGTGCAACTGCCAATGCTGTTCAAGACTATCATTGATAAATTTCTGAACTACATGTAAGATTTTTGCTTAGATACTGTAGCTCTTAAACGCGAAGCGTTCTCGGGATTTTGATTACTAAAATATCGAAAAGAGTTTTGTATTGATGGAAGCAATGATCCTGCCTGTGCTGTTCTAGGAGGGGAAGAGGACTCTAGAGATGAAGCTAGCAGGGGTTAAAGTCTCAACAAACCGAGTAGCAACTGTGGTGGCCAATGAGTGGAAGGATGAGAATGAAAAAGTTATGTCAGTCAAGCAATGGCTGGAAGAGAGAAGATGTTACAGGTATGCATCCCAGCAAAAATTATTGTAAACCTGTTTTTCACTCTCATTCTTTGTCCAACAAATAGTTTCTCTGTAAAGATAAAAATTTCCTGTGAACATTTCAATGTACAAAATCTAGTAAGTTAAACATGTACACCCATTATAATCACTAAATTAGAAAATCTAGAGATCGAAAAGAAATAAATTATTTGTTTCAGATCTATAAATTTCATCCTTACCTTTTGTAAGCAGAGATGCAACGGCTGAGAGACAAACTATTAATATCAGAAAGGACAGCTAAGGCAGAATCACAACTCAAGGTAAAAAGTCAGACCCTCATCTTTGATTCATAGTATATAATATATGCTGCTTCTGCCCTCTTAAATTAGAATATTGTCCCCACTAATATAAATTTGCTTCAGGATAAACTAAAGTTGAGCCTGAAGACCTTGGAGGAAGGTTTAAAGAATGTCTCTGGTTTCACCATTAATCCTAATGCACTATCAGGGTCTCCAAAACCTGGAAAAACCGCTCACATCTTTGGGTTCTTATCGAGCAATGCTGGTCTAAGGAAGAGATCTACATCACAGCCAAGGGTTTTTACCTTCAGTAAAAACTCTCCCTTGCAGCATCCAAATGTGGAAAATGAAACAGATAATGCGATTATAGAACTAAACAAGTCAATGGCTTGAAAAATAAATATAGCTCCGGAGAAAACTTGCTGAGGAAAAGTTTCTGGGCATCAAGAAGTAAGGTTGTTGATAGTAGAGAAAATGAAAAACATGGACATGAATGAAATCACCGTTGAAAATGTTGATAAGTTTAAGGACAATGAAATTGCAGTTCAAGGGGATATCAAGACTAAAAATTATGGAAGTGAAGAGTTGCAAATAAAGGAAATAACTAGGATGATATGGTTTTTGGCTTTCTGTATGATAGGCTTTGGAAAGAAGTAATCACTTTGAGAAAGTCTTGTGAGGTGAAAGACAGTACCTTGAATGGTAAAGATCAAAAAATCAAGGTGATGTATCCCTCCACCAATATATATACATATAATTAAAAAAAAAAGATGAAAACATTTTTCTTTCAATATTGAATAATGTGCAACCTTAATGCCGATGCTTGTGAAGAGGATCAATACATTGACAAAAGCAATTGAAGTGGAGTCTAAGAAAATGAAGAGAGAAGCAGTAACCATAGAGAATGAATCAGTGTCGGCTAAGCTCGATGATAACAAAAAAATCAGGAACATGAACTCCTCGAAAAGGTTTGTAAAATTTTCTTTTAGAAGTCCTTTCTCTATTTTGATGTGAACTTTTCTTTGCCTCTTCTTCTATTCAGCATATCCTTGTAAAGATCTGATTGTTTAACCTGCCAGATAGTCCTCAAACTAGAAATCGAATTTGATTCGCTAACCTTTCAAATGGTTTGCAATTGTATCAGGGTTATGGAAGCATCTTGAAGACATTTTTGAAATATGGCATTGAAGAGGACTGGGATTCTGTAGTTTGGTTTTTTCTTTTTTGGTTGGGATTCTGTAGTTTCGTCAGTTCTTAAATCTTGTAATTTTTTTATTTTTGTTTTTAATTTTTTTTTGTTTTGGTGTAAATATGAATAACATTTGAGTTATGTTATAGAATCAAAACCTCTGTTTTGGTTTGTGAGGAACATGGGAAAATTGACTTTATAATATCCTAGGCTGATGTTTAAATGCTTATATCTGTAAATAAACACAGATAAATAGTAATTGAAACACAAATAATTTGGGATGTGGGAGTGACTGCTAAGAATAGATGTTGGAAAATCATGCACAAAAACAGTTTGGAGATTACTCTGGGAGACGGGGAAAAGGGAAATCAATTGATATTATAAGCATACTGGGAAATCCTTTCTTGACAGATTTCCAAATGTATTATATATAGATAATATAATTTGAATATTTTCACCATGTGAAAAACTTTGATCTTCTTCTGAGGTTATATGGATAACAATATATCCATGCAGTTACCCATTGTGCATGGATCATAGGACTAACTAATGACTCAAATACACAAAACACATATATAGCTGTATCAGGTAACTAATGATTCTTGTAGCCTCATTAATTTATATCCATATTGTTCAGCAATATCAATTATTTACATATGTGGAAACTGTATGGGTGAGTTTTGGGGAACAAACGCCTGACAAACATTTTTAGAAAAATACGAGAATGATGTGGAATTAGTAGAATTGTAATTAAAATAATTTTTTAATGTATTTATTATTTTTAAATAATAAATTTACAAATATTTCATGTTATTCTGATTACATGTACCATGAATTCCAATTATTGGTGTTTGGTAATAAAAAATATCGCTGAGCGTGTTCATCACATCCACCGAAACTCAAGCCTGAAAGCAAGAAAAATGTCAAAAGAAATGGTCGATCCTCCAATACTTAAGTTAGAATTTGCTTGAGTTAATCCTATAATAAATTGACAATATTTTTATAGATAATAGTGAATGTATCTCCATTTTGGAGTTAAGTATCATATTTATATTCTGAAAATAGAAATAAATCAATATCAAATAATTGAAAATCTCATGATTGCTCTCCCATTGGGGAAACCTCTTTCTCGTGAAGATATGCCCTGCATTGAATGCCTATCACATTGCATTAAATGCGTGTGAGGCAAGTAAAAGAATTGTGTACGACGCAACCTCTAGGAACTGCACAAATATCTTATCTGTTTGCTACTTGTGAGGTTGGGGTTTCATTAAATGTAACTGATTAGTAATAAATGAACTAAATTCATTACCGTATAATATTTATAGTCAGAAAGGGGTAAATGCAATCATTTAAGCAGTTGGCCCTTTTCCTTACGTTTCTTCTAGTCCGGAGTATCACTCTCGAGCACTCGGGCATCAAGACGTTGTGTTCGGGGATGTTGTCACGTGTCAAGTATATTTTTTGTATTAACAATTGATCATATCTTTTATTATTTGTGGATGAGTTGGGTCTTCTCGTGGGATTAAGCAATTCTGGGTTTTACTTATTTAAATATATTTTTTTTAATTTCCTCCTTATTGTAATTCTCACAAAGTTAAAATTTAAGTAGAGTACAATGCACACAAAGGACAAAGGGTGCCTGTAAGAGTGCAAAGTCAACTGACATTGGGATTTGAAACAAAAGAGAAGAAACATATCGATTCTATTTTTTGACCTTTCACATTATCTGTGTTGCATTTTTTTTTTTTTAACCTTTCACAGTATCTCTAATTTAATTTTCATTTTATTTATTGGGTAAACATTTTAAAGTTGAAATTACTAAAATATTCTTTAGCCTTATTACAAATTAATATTTTCTCAAAATTTTTAAACATAAAGTAACTTACAAATAAAACTCAAGGCTTTTTTTTTTTTTTTTGGAAATAATATGCATATTTCACAATAATATTGAATATTTTTATGAATAGTATCAATAAATATAATATATAATAGGTTAAATTCGGTAAAAAATAAAATATAATAATATTTATATATGATTTGTGTCAAGTAATATCTCAGGGTGTTATAAGGAGAATGAGGACGTGTGCGTAGTAACTAGAAGTCCTACGATACTTGAGGCCAACTTCAAAAGTCACTTCTAAATTTTAAGGATCTAGAATTAAATTACAATCGTTCAATTAATATGAATTTGATCTAATCTTTTAATTTGAGAATACAATTTTTATTTTTTAAATGGTAAATCAATTAATAGAGAAAATATTAAATGATGAAAAGAAATGAGGAAAGAGAAAATTTTAAATGATAAAAGAGAAAAATTAAAGATATATAAAGATAATAACTAAATATAAATAAAGATATAGTAATTTTTAATTATTTTTATTCTTTAAAAATAATCAAATTTATATTAAAGATAAATAAAAATATAGTAAAATATTAATTATTTTATTTTTAAAAATATTTAAAGCTATTAATTTAAAATTTTGATTATTTATTTATCTTTAGTTGTAATCTTTATTTAAATTTAAAATTTTAATTATTTTGGAAATTTTCTTTTAACTGTTATCCTTATTTATCATTAATTATTATATCTTTATTTCTCTTGAGTTTGTAATAGCAACAGTTGGATTTTAATTGAAAAATTCTACCGTTCCATGTTTTGCACTAAACAATAAATAGTGCACCAGAACTTCCCTCAATCCTTATCTTCAACAAACATTTCTTTTTTGTCTTTTCTCTTTCATAGTTTAGTCTTTTCTCTTTCTTAATTATTGGTTGATTTACCTGTATTTTTAAATTGAAGGATTGCATTAAGTTCATATTGAACCGTTAATATTTAGTTTCTATGTGTTAAAATTTAACTTCAGACCCCTTCAATCCGTTTTTAAGGTGTTCAATGAAAAAATATTTTTACTTGTTTAATGTTGGCTTTGATTATGATAATGTAATAATTGATATTTATTTTTGGTCAATTATTAAGATTTTAGGTTATTTAAATATTTAAATTTAATGTTTGAAACAAGTTGTTAGTTTTATTTTATTTCGTGATATTTGGGTTTGGGAACTAAGCCAAGGGCGTAACTTGTTTTTCTTCTTCCTTCCTTTATGTTTTTTTTTTTATTTCTTTATTTTCTCTTTTTTCTTTTCAGATCTAACGTAGAAAATAGAGAAAAAGTAGAAAGAGAAAATGAAGGCCGAGATGGAGACGAAGAGATGTGGACCTATTCGATGCAATAATTATTGTGGCGGTGTCCGTTCGCACTAATTTGGCTTGAGATGACAAGCTATTGAAAATGGGAATGGTTTGAGAAATCTTTTCTATTTCTTTTCTTTGGATTGAAGGCAAATGATGTGAACCCATGTCTTTACATTTGTTCTTAGCATGATTTTAAGATATTTTCATAATTGAATAGCTACTTTTCTATCCCTCTGTCAAGATAATATTCATTTTTCTATTATCATGAAGTTTATGTCAAAAAAAATAAAAATAAAAATTTCATTATTTTTTGGGAGCAGAGGGATGGGAGCATTTAGTAACAAAATTTTTAGTAAAAAATTTACCAACTTTTGATTTTTGGATATTTGATAAACCATCACTTTTTATTGCTTTTCTGCTGTACTATATTAATTTCTTAACTCAAAACTTATCAAAAATTGTTAAAAATTGTTAAAAGTTATTAAAAAATACTAAAAGTGGTTAAAATTTTTACCAAATACCTAAAAATTACAAAAAAAAAAACTAAAAATTACTACTTATTTCACCAAACACATCAACAATTATAACTCATAATTTTTGATAAAAAAATACCAAAAATTGTGCCATCAAACTAATGCGTGCATTGATTAAAATTGTTTGGAAAGGGAAATGGGTTTCACCAGCGAGAGCCCTTTATTTTGAAAGAGAATAAAGCAGAGGGAATATGCAATGCATAAGACGACAAGCATACAAGTCCAAAATAAGTGACTTAAATATTAAGAGAAGGCAAAACTCATATATGCAATTTATAATAAGAACAATTACGCATATATAAAATCAAAAATACCATATATAACCCTAACGCTGACACCCCACCATAAACATCTTATTATGTACCAACCCCTCATTATTCATCCCTTTCTATCCTGTACGCATATATATATATATATATATATACCTTAATGTATGAAAAGAAACTCATAAACACACAATAAAATTAACAATTTTTCAAGTAAAAGGGGATCATTCTGCTACATGATTCTGCATCCTGATGGGTTTTTCTCGCAAAAGTAATCGCAGCGACCAGTTGGGTGAAAATTTTGAAGGCAAAGTTATTAAAATATCCTTTAACCTTGTTACAAATTAAAATTAATTCAAAATTTTTAAATATAAAGCAGCTAGCAAATAAAATCTAGGAATATTTTGGGAAATAATGTGCATTTTTTCACAGCAGCAACGAATTTTTTTTTGTAAATAATATTATTAAATATAATATATAACATAATAAATTTAATAAATAATGAAATATAATAATACAAATATATATATATATATATATATATATTTTTTTTTTTTGTGACAAGAAATATCTTAAGTAAATTTTTGAGCGTCTTTGGGATGTTCAGTTAAACTAATAATCAATAAAAAGTATTTTTATATGTTTATTATTCACTTCATTTATGATAATGCAATCATCACTTATTTTTTATCAATTATTAAAATTTTAAGTGATTTAAATATTTGAATTTGATGTTTAGTCTAAAATGTTAGTTTTATTTTATTTTCGTGAACCGAGTTGTATCTAAAGTTGTAATTGGATTTGAGAAGTAGACCTAACTCATTTTTCTTTTTCCTTCCTTTTCTTTCTTTCTTCTTTCTTTCTTTCTTTCAATTTTTTTTTTTTCTCTCTTTCTTCTTCCCACATCTAATGTAGAAGAGATGGAAGAAAGAGGGGGGGGGAGAGAGTGCCGAAGATGGAAATCGAAAAGATCTTGACTCATTTGACACGGTGATCATTATAATACACGTTTGTGCTAGTTTGGTTCAGGTTTCGTTTAGTAACTTGTAGTTCAGCTATCAGCTACTAATTTTTTATTTTTATTTTTTTTTAAATTATCAAAGTTACCCTCCTATATTTTAATCTTCTTTTAAACTTTCAAGGGTAAAAATATCGAATTAATAAAAAGTTAAAAAGCTAGCTTTTTTTTCCTTCCTAAACAAAAAAAAAAAAAACTAGCTTTTTAGTGGCTAGCTACTAATCAACTATAAAAAAAATTAGCTTTTTTTTGTTTCCAAACAGAGTTTCAAGATGAAAGTTACAATCCATGCATTGAAAGGAGAGAAGTTTTGAGGAGAATTTTTTTTTATTCCTTTTATTTGAAGTCAAGGTAAATCAGGCCAACCTATGTCTTTTTGTTTGTTATTAGCATGATTTTGAGGTAGTTTCGTAGTCATGATAAATACTTCAGTTAATATCCCCTTTGCTATTAGATGAAGTTAATTAAAAAAAAAATCAACTTTTTTTTTTTTCAATTGGGGCCCTTATACATATATTAATTTGTAAATATATTAATTAAAATTGCATAGAAAGGGAAATGGGTGTCACTAGAGAATAAAGTTGTTGGAATATGAAATGTACAGCACGACAAGCATACAAGTCGGGGATAACTAAATTAAAAAAGTATTAAGAGAAGACAAACTCATATATGTAGCATATATAATAATAATAATAATAATTTATGATCAACACGCCTTGATAAAATCAAAAATCATACATGCACCAACATTAATACAACTCATTATTCATCCCTTTCACAGAGAGAGAGAGAGAGAGAGAGAGAGAGAGAGAGAGAGAGAAAAAAGAAACAAACATCGAAAATAAAATTAACAGTTTCTTAGGTAAAGAGGGACCATCCCATTACATGATTCCGCATCCTGAAGGGTTTTCCTCCCAAAGGTAATCATAGGGACCTGAGTAATAAACGCTTCCACTACGGCCACCGCAGACACAATAAGGTCCACACCCACATTTGTCGTACCGTGGGACCGGAGGCCCCGGGTAATATGGGCCAGGAACACATTGAGAACACCGCCCACAACATTTGGGCCTACAATAGTCCTTAGAACATGGGCCCCCAGTGCAACATTTTGAGCATGGCGGACAACATATGGGTGGGGTGCACCAAGGCTTTGGTGGGGTGCAGGGTACTGGTTTGCAACAAGGCTTTGGTGGGGGTGGAGGCTTACCTGCGGGCTTTTTGGGTTTCCCTTCCTCTTTCGGCTTGTCAGGCGGATTGGGCTTCTTCTCCGCAACTTTGGGCTTTGGGGGTGGTTTGATCTCAATGCTCTTGATTATTTTGCCACCCTTGCAACGCAGTTTGTCACGGATCTTCTCCGGACTGCCGCTTACCACTGTGATGGTAACCGTATTTTGCTTTTCATCGTATTTCTGGTCTCGTATTTCTCGTACCCACAATTTTCAAATTACAAAAATAAAAACTCAGTTTCTGATCTTTAAAAAAACATGTAATTAAAAATATCATATATAATATGCTATTATAGTGCTTACGTTTTATATATGTTGGTGTGTAATTATTGTGTGTGTTGAATGAATATGAAGATTTGGCAACTTACGGGGAATTTTGCAGAGAATTTTCTTGATCTTCTTGTAGCAGCAGGGGCACTGAAGGTCTACCTTCAGCTCCATTACCGTAGCCTGCCACATGACATATAAATATAAATAACCATGATCTACAGAGAAAGAAATTGATTAAACAATTATGAGCACTGTTCGATGCGAAGAAGAAGAAGAAGAAGAAGAAGAGAATTCCAGGTTCCTCCACCGAGAGATTTGGTAAAGGATAAATGGCTAAGAAAATAAAGCCAAACCCAACCCAAAAAGAAGGTGAAAATTAAATTAATTAGTGGTTATGAAGAGGGAGGGGGAGAGATGACAATTCAGAATTCACGAACCTTCTGATCAGTCATGGTGGAGAGGTGGGAGAGCGTTCAGATCTGAACTGATTAGAGAATACTGAATAGGTTTTTGGTTGGCGGCCAAGACGAGAGCAACTTATTAAATAGAGGAAGAGAAAGAGAGAGAGGACAATTTAATACTTGTCAACCAATTACATTGTGAGAGAGATCCAACGTGGTAGTACGGAATGTACAGTGAAATTCAAGTGCTCATCAAACGTGTCGAAATGGGGATGGCTTATGGCGTAAAGGCTGCTCACTCCTCGCACTCTTCCGATTGAAAGGCAGAAGGCTGACGTAACAGGCTGACGTAACTACTCTTCCTATTGAAAGAAGATTGACGTAACTTTTGTTATATCTCATAATATTAAGGGTTTATTCTAAAAAGTCTAGGATATTTGACAGTAATACATTTGTGCCGTCTTTCTTTTATAGATTTTGCAATAATATTTACAGTGGCGGGCACGTTATGTTGCCAAGATTTTAATAAGATAATAATTGGCAATCGCTACCGACTAAACTAACGCCAAAGGAACGTCCCCTTTTAATAATAGTAATAATAATAAAGTCATTGGTTGAAAAATATATGATGACCCATGGACTCAAATTCCCATAATTTATACACAAATAATTATTAACTTCCTTCAAATTCCAACGTGCAGGTCAATTTTTTTTTTTAACCAATCAATTAAGAATTTAAGATTAATAAATTTAATATTAACTTGTACTAAACTATAAAATATAAAATTAATTTATGTAATAATAAATTAAAATTTTCTAATAATTACTATAAAGCCACCACAATGAGTCCCTTTCCCTTATTTTAAATGACTTCAACTAATTGTTTTATTTTGAATAATTTCAAATTTATCATAATTCTTAATATTAAATTATTTAAATTCATGATCAAATCTCTATTTAAACTAATAAAATTATGTTTTAAATACTCCATTCCGTCTACACGGTTAATGCAAAAGTCAAAAAAATTCTAATAAAAATTGTTTTTGATAGAATCAAAAAACCGTTTCGACGGTTTCTCTCTTCAAAAAGTTAACACAGAAGTCAAAAGATTTCATTATTCATCTCTGAAAAATGTGGTCTGGTGGTTGCAAACCAAACGCCAAAAAATTTCCCAAATCACATTTTTTACTGCTTTTTTGTTGTTTTTCACCGCGCCAAATAGGCCCTAATTGTGAATTATTGGATTTTAATTTAATGATTAAGATATATTTATATTATTTTAATTTAAAATAAATATAATTGTACCCAATCTGTTGAAATTAAAATCAAGGATTTAGATAGTATATCATGAATCTCTACTCCCTTCCTATTTGCGTTTGCATGTGGCTGTGGCTGTGGCCGCCGTTTGATAGCGCCATCTTACCTTCCCATTCAATTCTCAAATATTCGATTCTATTTTTTTTTTTTTTAGCAGAATTTTGTTATATGCTACCTAGTTTGGTCGGGGTGCAAATGTAATAATATTATTGGGTCATGCACCCTCCCATTTCTAACCGTCCATCTGTCCTAAGATTATGAAGCAAGCATTCTTCATCAAAGGGTTTGCCTACCCTTTGGTCGAGATTTAATTTGTAATCCATCAGATCAGGTTTTTACTGCAAATACAGCTGCCTTTGCCTTTGGCTTTCATTGTGACATCTACTTCTCTCAACCAGCTGCTGTGCATAATTGATTTGATAAAATCGTTAAATTAAATCAACATTTTGATTTGATTTAGTTTTTAATTTTTAATAATTTATATAATTATAATTTAAAAATTTTTAAAAACCAAAAAGTTTAGATTAACTTGGGTTTATCTAGACATGGATTGGTTTTTCCCTATTTTCAGGTCCTGTTTGGTCAGTTATAAAAATACCAAAAGTTATAAAAAAATTCTTCTTTCTTTCATTTAAATTTTACCACTTATCACCTTTATAACAAATCTTTATATTTTTATTATACTTTTTTATCAAATTTTTTTCACCAAACACCCCCAAATACAGAGACTGAGCTGCAAGTGAATTGTGTTTTGTCACGTGTTAAAATTTCAAATTTTATTGATTGACAAACAACAGTTTAAAAGGACAATGGCACTTTCACCATTATTTGAAGGCTTGATTTACAAGTGAACCAACTTTCGACTCCGTGAATTGTGTTTTGTCATATTTAAAAGTTCAAATTTTATAGATTGACAAACAACAGTTTAAAAGGACAATGGCACGTTCACCATTATTTGAACGATTGATTTACAAGTGAACCTAACTTTATTTCTATTGAAATATTGACCATTCAATTTAAATATAGTACATGTATTCTACCTTTTTTTTTTCCCCAGAATATTAAACAAAAATATGTAACCTAATATTTATGTAGTAGAAGACCATATAAGTGAACTC